>CAAKHC010016439.1:0-17411 GCA_901007825.1 Macroramphosus scolopax | reverse complement strand
GTTTTGATTTTTATCAAGTAAGAAAGAGGATACTTTTTAAAGTGACACATTGTGGAAAAATGTTGTGATCATCATGATGAGTGCACCGTAGAAGTATTTGGAGGGGTTGAGACAATGCTGCCTTGTGCACTATGCAAGTAAGTATGCAGTGTTCACATTTGTTACATTTTAAGTATTCGATTCCAGAAACATGTTCTGTCTTAACAACTAAACTAAACCCTGATTGGTCTGAACCACATGCATGTGCAAAATCACAGGTTTGTTCCTAATAAGTGTCATAACAAGAAAGCTAAGTTATAATCATCTATTAGTTATAAGCTTGCGTTGTGGAGATTTTCAACCTGTCAGTGAAAACATTCACAGAGTAGAAGAGAGCTCTTTTGTATCTTTTATTTTTAGTAGAGGAAAGATCAAACTAGGGCCGGCCCTTACTGGACACCCACTAAACTCCCCTGAGTCACTGCCAGTTTAAGGTTCACAGCTGTTTATATCCCAGCTGTCTCTTGCCTTGCCTGTGCCACTTATCACTTACCGCTTGGTTTACTATGTGACACCAGAAAATGCAAAGTGAAATGGTCAACATGTTGTTTTTCTCTTCATACTTTTAGTAAAACATGATGCGTGTTGGTGAGTTGTGTGGCATTCAGCCATCGTAAGAAGGCATATCAGGTGGCAGCATAATGTCTGTCATGCAGTTTCCTCTTGTCAACTGGCCTGACGTTGAAGACCAGACCAAGCGAACAGTCGATAAGCAAGTCGGCCTCCATCCACTGGAATTCTGTGCTGAAAAGTGTCAACCTGCTGGAGGTATTATTTCGGGAGAAATAAGTCCACGCTGGCTCCTGAGGAATGTGAGAAAGAAATCAGCACACTCTATTTCTAACAAGGGGACGGATGATTGATTTCCTGCAGACAACTGCAGAAAGGAAAGACATTTCTCCATGAAACCTAATCACATGAGAGGTGCCATGTTGTGATTTAACATGGTATCACTTCACTTGACTCTGTCCCTCTGTCACTTCCATCCTTTAATCCAAACCCACACTCACGTGTTTCTCTACAGTCAGATCCTGGCATGGAAAATAAAGCCCAGTAATTGTTTGGCTCTAGAATGAACGAGCTGCTATTACAGATGAGAGAGTTTTCAAGTCTGCAGCTGAGGAATAAGGCTGTTGCTTCCAAGGTTGAGCATATTTATTGACTAATGAAGCCCACACATGGTGAAAAATAATTGTAGTTACCAACCTCAATGTAGCAGTGCACTGAGGGCCAAGTATGAATACGCCCGGGCGAGCCAGTTACCCTGTTTCACCCCTGACACTGTACCGGCCGGATGCACTGCATGTTTGGCAGCTACATCATGAGCGAACAGCTGCTCAGTGAAGTGGAGCAAAGCACCTCAGATGATATATCCTACTGTCCTACACCTTCACTCCGTCCTGAGAGTTTCACACAAACACAAACCGACACACACACACACACACACACACACACACACACTACACTGTAGTTTTTTCTATAATAATTCTGTAGCCTGAGCCAGTGATTGAAACTCTCCATTGACCGGTTAAGGTTCCAACGACTGTAAGCATGGCCTTTTGCTCATTTGCACTACTGCAACTCACTATCCTTGGGTGAGGAGCACCAGAGAGGGATCGCAGTAGGGCTGCTGCTCCTTCACGCCACACTGACTCACTATTGCCTCTTACATTTACATTTGTCATTTAGCCGACGCCTTTGTCCAAAGTGACTTACAATAGTTAATTTTGTCAAAGCAAGACAAAAAACAAAGACGCATTAGGAGACAATGCACTTACAAATTGTCCCTTTAATTTAAATTGAATTATTATTAATTAAAATCCCTCATTGGAAAATAAATTTAATGCTGTATGTATTCAATGTGTACATTATGGATATCATTAATTAAATAAACGGTCTTTGTTATTTGGTAATTACTCAAACTTCATTACCCATGATGCCTTGTATAAGACTACCTGACTCAGCAGGTTGTTATATGATGTAATGGCTTTAGCACAATTAACACTGACCACACCATGAAAGGACACGTCAAAATACAGGATTTGTATTCATGGAAATCCTAAAGAGTGCACCATTTATTTACACAACTATGTTGACTACTGTCGCCACAATGTACAATAAAAACATTACTCTTCCATTACTCTTCAGTTCTTTTCAGCAAACAGGAATCTTGTGTTCTATCAACCTTTTCTGTTGTTTTGCCATAATATGACGACTCATCAGTGAGAGAGCACTCAGGAGGAGGGTGAAAGACTATCGCTTTGACATTGTTTTGCAGATGTCTGCAGGGCTAACGCAGACAATGCCTCACTCAATTTGGGCAGGAAAGAGGTTGACAGACCACTGTGTTTAAAGGGCACTAGGAATTCAGCAGCTTATGAGGCTTCGTTGCGGTGATGGGGGGCGGAAGAGTCTTTAGAGGGGGCCTTAATCTGCAGTGCGAGTCAACACAAGTCTCAGGTGGCCGAGCTCCTTGATCATTGCACCATGAGAACCACCTGAACGGTCAGAAAGGGGGAGGGTGGGAGCAAATATAATATAGAATGGGGGTGTGTGGCCAGTTTGTTATGGTAACTCCTCCAGTGACACAGTGACCTCCTCTCCGCACCCCACTAACTTCTTCATCTCTCCTAAGGTGATTCCAACCCTGCAGGTTGCCCTTGTATTTGCCTTGTTGCATACCAGTGTCTGCTATGTCATGCGAGAGTATTTCCCTAAACACTGCGACTTGTCAAGATAAAGCTTTTTGTCAAACACAGAACAGCAATATACTGTGATGCATTGCAGCTTTTGGTTACTCTCCTGCGAGGAATCAGTCCCTGTGGTCATGTTACAATCTCCACAGGAGACCTCAAAACACGTGCAAATATGTGTTAAAGAAAGCAGAGGTTGCAACTTTGCAGGGAATTGCTTTTGAAGGTAAGGACCTGATATATATCAGAAGGTATAGATCACTGTTATGACTGGGGAGTTCAAACCCATTGAACCATGAGAGGGAGAGTGGTTCTGGAGCTGCATTAGCTCTCAAGTTTGTGCTTTGCAAACGTTTTGGGTAATTCAGGAGGGGGCAGTCCAACCCCCGAGATGATAAATCACCTGACATTTCCATGGAAAACCTTTCAATTCTGCCTTGGATCAGAGTGTAGTGGAGGAGTAGGTGAGTATGTACAGTGATTCTTGAAGCGAAACCATATCTGTGCTATTTCCCTAATGTTGAGCCAATATTCTCTTTCTGCCAAATCCGTTCTTCCCCAGCTGAGTATGTGGATGAAACGTGTGTGATGTGAGCGCAGGTCGATATACAATTAGCATAAGGAAATCAACATTTACAAGGGCAGTAAACTCAGATGACGTGGACCTTTAGTGCACTCTCAATCCTGATCCAGGGGACCCCTTACCCTGAATGCTATAGACATCTCTCTGATAATTTCAGATTAAACGTGTGTACTCACAAGTTATAAATGAGGTCCAGTGTGATGCGTCAAAGCAACGAAACGTGCGATAGCAATAGTGGCCTCTGCTGTTGGGTGGAGTGCACACACTCATCGGCTCAGTGCTCGATGAAACGCTCCTCAGTAGTGTTTGGGTTGATTCTTCTGTGGCCTGTCTTTGAGTTGAAAGTTGAGGCAGACTTACCCTAACATGCAATAACCTCCTGTTTGACCTCAACCACACGCCAGCCGAGATCATCAGATGACTGGGATCAGTTTGGCTACTTTCCAAAGAAAACGCTGGCAGTAGAGAGAACAGACCAGAAGTGGGGGAAGTAAGTGGCGATAACACGCTAAGCTAAATGCTATGTTGCAAAAACTAGCGCTCGCACATCAATATGACCCCTAACTGTCACTGCCCGCTTACAAAACCGTTACAAATCACTGTTATGACGTGTCACTCTTATGGTTCTTATGTTTTGGGGAAAGCTCATAGTTCACCACATGCACACCACTTCAAACCAAGATACACATGATGCAAGAACAGGCACTCAACTGGAGTATCAAGTGAAAATGAAATTAAATAAATTCTCCCTATTATAAGTCAGTATGCCATCAGAAAAAAAAATGTAAAATATAAGCTGTTATTTCAAGGTCAAGGAGATGCATAATGTTTCTTTGACTATTCATACGGGCTTTTTAAATCCCATCAAACTACCAGAGGTTGTATGTTTCCTCGGAGGAGGGGGGTTGGGGGACAGAAAAGCATTGACTTCATGTCGTAGGATACCACTTCCCCCAGGGCAACAAATTATCAACCAAAAAGGGAGAGATCAAACAAGTAGAGATGGAGAAAACTGCTGTCTGTGCAGTAGCTATACAAGTGATTGAATAAAAAAAAATAACGACAAATTGTTAACTATGTGTATAATCAGATTATGAATACAGGATACAGGCTAGACGTTCCATTAAATCCTTTGTGGCCGGCATAACAAACCATCAAAAAACAAAATCAAAATGAAGAAACTTCATAACTAATTTCTGATGACGTTCACCACAGCTGATTGCTCCCATAAGGGGAAAAAATATTTGTCGAAGCGGCAACACGCACACACGGCTCCTTTCACATATTCCTAACTCTGATCTCCAGTTAACTGTTAATCAATAAGCAACATATACATGTAGGTGAAAAAAATATTACTTACATTTAAACATATAGCAGAGTCTTGTGTGAGTTGTGTTCACGATGCACTTGCCAAAGTTGGGTATCAACATGGTAAACTATTACTACTAGGAAGCGACACAATCAAAGCAACAATACTCCCTATATTCTCATGGTAAAAGAGTTTAATTCTTAATATCAACCCACCGTTTCGTCCTTACGACCTGCCACCATGCAGGTCAGAATATATCATTGCATATTTGAGATGGTTAACTTGTGAAACCTGATATACCCCTGACCTGCAATTTGTTATAAAGAAAGACGTAATTCTATCTGTGAAGCTATGACCTCAGTCTGTGGATAATTAAGGGCTCCCCAGGTCATCTGCTGCGTTTATATGTGATATTAATAATTGCGCCCTTTACATCATTCATGTTTAAACCAAACGGGCCTTTCGCCGAAGGAGCTGACTCCTAATTTGAGTATCCCATGATATATACAGTAAAGACCGAAGGCAGAAATCTTAAGTGCTGACACCTGACGCTTCACATCTGGTAGAAATTGGGGATGTCTCATCAACTCTGCTTCAGTGTAGAATTAATGAGGATGTGGTTAGCTACACTCATCTGAAACAAGCTGTCCAGTGCAGTCACATGACTAACTTACACATAACAGCTTGTTAGTGGATAGGAGAGGATGAAATTAATTTGATATAAGAGCTAAAATGTTTGGCACCTGTGTGCCGAATCCATCGCCCTGCGGTGGCTGTTACTCTCTGCAAGCTGCACATCTGGGGATTGTCATTATTTTCAACAATAACCCCTTCAGGGTCCTTGTAACCTAACTATTAATTACAAAAGAGAAAAAGCAAACGTCCCACAGATATCTTGTTGTTTTACTGGTCCTAAAAGGAAATATTACATATTCATAAATATTACTAGAGATCTACTGAATGAACTAAAATGTACGTGACTTGCTTTAGAATAGAGAACAAACTTTTTGAAGCTTTTTTTGGAGCAGTATTTTATATATTCTTTTCTTTTTCATAAGCAACAGGTATATGTTAATATGCCTTTTAATCACAGCTGGTCTCTGTTTGTCAAACTTAAATCTTTTTGCCCGTTCTAACTGGACTCTTTATGAAGCATGGCGGCCGCGGTCGGGTTGAATGAATAGCCTCACAGGAGGTTGTGAGACTGAATGAATAACACATCAGGGAAGCGTCAGGAGTTACAGTGAAGAGATCTTTGCCGAAAACAACAATAACTTCATTTTGGGGATTTCAGAAATTCAGATGCGGCTTAGCAAGCTTGACTTGAACACTGAGCCTTTTATTGCGATCTTTTATGAAAGCTATCAAAGGAAATGGAATGTGTGAATCTTGCTTCATTAGCATGTTTGAACTGTTTCCAGATGTGCTTCATCTTCCTGTTCCACTGTGAGCTCAGAATATACAGGTTTGTAAAATTAGCAGAGAATCTGAATAAGCTAGTGCTTCATATTTCACACTCCACATCCACAGGGGTCAGAGGGTGGGATTGATTCCCAGTGAAAGACCCAAGACGTTGACAGAAGTCTGTGTGTTCAGCTTATAGAACTTCTGTTGCTTTTAAACGAATATCTATAGTTCAAAGTCTGCGTTCGATCTGCGTCCCTGTTTGTACTTTCTGATATCTGCTTTATTTCATAATTCCATGTTCACTTTCAGCAAAGTCTGTATAAACACAACATTTGAAGATTCAGCTGCTGCAGAACAAAAGCTTTTACGTATGAAGGTAACGTAAGACTTTTCGAATTTATAGGGAACGCGACGTTCATTCACCTTTTACAGCTGTTCCTTTGACCACTTGTGTTACGATCCCAGACAGCTTCTGGCTTTATCAACTCAATAAAGCTCTTCATTAGTTTCCACACAGCTTTAATTGGGTCGCCCTGTTGTCATGGAAAGGCAAAACCAAGCTGAGTCGTCACGTTGGTTTGGAAGAATTCCACTAAAGTCCGTTGATTTGAGTAATGACAGAAAGAATTAGATTCCCTACCACCATTAATTTCCTCCTTCAGGTATACGGCCTGGGCCACTGCTCTCCCACATCGTTACAGTGTCCCGCCATAGCCAGGTGAAGATGAACCAGATCTTAAGGATGTTTTAGCCCTCTCGTACACTTGTGGCTCCTTCAAACTACAGATAGAGAAAGCTTTATTGATCCTCGCAGATAAATAGCTTTGTTATCCTGCAGTTGCTCAAACACATTTCTGAAAGTGGAAATCAATTTCCAGTCTTCTGTGATTGAAGTCCCTCGACATCTTGGAGAACACGCTGGATGCAGAGTCTGGAGTAGCCTGGTGACACAGAGGACCACAGAACACGAGGTTAACGCTGCCGATATTAAACAATAAACAATAGGAGAAACTCTAGTAATTGTTATACCTGGCAAAAAAAAAGCTAAAGTCGTTATCTTCTCCGTTTTGGTCTATTGTACGACCTGCCCCCCTCTTATCTGTTTTTGTGAAATCTGAGGTGCATTGACGTTCCTACATGGAATACTTGTTTTTGACATGTCAAAAAACATGTATCACGCTGTCTCATGATATAACTGCATGGCTAACAAAGGACCACATCTGTGTACGACCAAAAAAGAACTTAAATCAGTGTTTGGTCTACCACAGACCACATTAGGATCATAGTTGGAATGTGTCTGGTCCTTGTTTGTTTCCGTGAGTCTGAAAACCACTAGGTTCCGAGATAGACAGGCTAAGGAGAGAGACACTTGAAAAGTAATAGCCATGACTTGGGGACTAGATGTTTTGTGTCAAAGAAGGAGCTTATAGGGTCCAAAAGTGTTTCCGGTGAGCCCACCGAGTCTAATTACTCACAATGCTGTGACATTAGTCTTCAAAGGACGTGAAAAACAAGACTCCTTTCACACGTCCATCAACTTTGTGTAAGACTTTACGTGCCCAAATGATTAACGAGAAGCTGACCACATCGTGGCCAAGGAAGTCTACTTCCCCCAAATAGATGACATTGAAGAATGGCTCATGATGCCCGGTGTGCTAATTATTTTGTGCTTTGATTATCTAATATTTTCCCATGAGTTTAAACGTCATTGTGTCGATACACTGATTGCAGCCATTGATCATAAATGGCAAAATAACCCACACAAGTATGAAAGAGTTGGAAAGCCAATGAGTGTTAAAATTCTGGTCGTAGGCGACTGTTGACATAGGACTACTTATCGGTGTGGCTGGTTTCCAATTTATTAGGTACACCTTTTTATGCATGCCCAGTCTGAGACACAAAATCTTAAATACACCCTGCCAATTACTGGTTGTTATTATAAGGTGTTTTACTTTTATGGGATAATATCAGTAGTCATCAACAGTGACTAAAAACAAATTCGTGACAGCCAGTTATATCAAGATTATTTCTGGGGGATATTTATATATTGACACGTTTTCTGATTTATTTCCAGCTTTCTAACTCTGCAGCACACAACACTGCCCCATGTGTGGTGGTCGAGGCGCACTCACCATTGGCTCGGCAGCCTATAGGGGCGTTGCTTCGCGGTTGGTGAACGCTTAGGGTGCACGGGGTGTTCTAGGGATGGCTAAGGGAAAGCATATTTGGCACTGATCCCTCCTTTCAGTATAGACTGTAGTTTACATCAGGCAGCAATTTTTTTTTTGCAAGGGGGATGAATGTGTCAGGAACTAGTTTGCTTTTATAGAGGGGTAGTGGATGCATGTGTAACAATGCGATGAGGCCAGTGCACTTTGCAAGACTTGCGCTGCAGAGAGCCTCCGCAGATCCCACGACCTGTTGCTGACAAGCCGGGGAAAAGGAGAGGGAGAGGGGGAGCCGCTCGGGAGAGACAGAGGGTACTGCCTTGGAGACGACAGCCGAGGTTTCTTCGAGGAGGAAATCATGCAGTTTGCAATCTGGCTGGTTGGACTAATGTGTCATCTGTCAGCACTTGTCCGGGACACTTTGCAATACCGATTGCATCCGAAACAAGGTAGAGTTTTGTTCTGATTAATGAATTATAAGCAATAGTTTGATGGTGTTTGAGAGTAATTGGCCGGCTGCATTGATACACTGAAGCATTGCTGATCATGCCGCTACACTGTCTCTGCAATGACAAGTTTCTCTGACTTTTTTGCAGAAGCGTTCATCAAGCAGCTGTCATCGTATGAAATCATCAGTCCACTCCGAGTGAATGACTTCGGAGAATCCTTCCCCCACAAGTTGCACTACAGACGGAGACGGAGAAGTTTAAATGATGACATGTCGGGTTTACGGGTTCACTACAGGATTGACGCGTTCGGGGAACGCTTCCATCTCAATCTGACCGCGGACTCTGACTTCATCGCCCCCTCTTACACAGTCACACACATCGGAGCGGAGCAGAGCAACGCCACGGACTCCCACTTCCACGACCCGAGCGATATGCGCCACTGCTTCTTCCGCGGACACGTCAACGCCAAGAGCGACTTCCCTGCTGTCTTCAGTCTGTGCACTGGCCTTGTAAGTAGTCACTGCCTTTTAAGTTTGTACCACTCTTTAATCGAGCGATGCTGACAGGCGGATTTCATCCATGCACGTCCCCCCATAACCCGCAGCTGAAGTGAAGTGTGTAAGAGTGTAACAAGAGCAAGTGTTGCTGGACAAAAATGTCATGGAGGGGAGCCTGCAGCCCTGCAGCCCTGCAGCCCTGCATCCCAGTGCCTGTGGAGGGTTTGTGCCATTGCACAGTGCAGTCTGGGCATCATGGGGGTGTAGCAGAGTTGATGTGACAAATAGCATCCACTCTGCTGAAGGACACTTGAGCAGGACAAGTCCCGAGACGCTCCAGGGTTTGAAGACAAATGATCCCTGCAATCTGTGGGCTCATTCACGCTTTTACTTTCTTAATCGCCTTCATGCAGACATCTCTGAACCGCATATTAAGTGCCAGATTAAGTAGTCAAATGATTGATCAGTCAGTCCATCAACAAACATATTTACACAACCCATTAAGTGTTCATCAGGAAACATGCCTGGCAACTGCTCTTCTGTGCTTTATATGCTCAAATATATCTGAGCTGTTGGTCAGACAGACTAATCCATGTAAACATTAGATAGGCTTTTAGCTGCTTGTAGAAGGTGATCTTGTTTTATTCTCATTATATATACTAAATGATTAATATTACATTGATGACAGCAGTCATTAGTCACAGCCCTAAACAACACATATCTCTGGGTTAAGAGCATCTGTTTGCTTGATGGTCTTTCATCATAATTATTGGAAATTATGGGGTCGTAAAGGTTTTTTTTTGAGTAGTAATGAGTTTACTGCCCACAATTTAGGGATCCTGATGCTATGTCCTTTTTTTTTTTTGCTGACTCCTGTATGAGAAAATCTTAGTGCTGAAGGGGATGACTTCATGGGTCACATAAGGTTACTGGTCCGGAGGCAGGGGTTGACCTCAGTCGTGTCAGCCGGATTCTGGCATGGACTCTGGTGGGGGTGTTTGGCTGGCCACAGCCACACAGACAAGCAGACCACAGGCCTGGAGTCTCCCTCCCTGTCATAACCCCTATCAGTCACATCATCCTTATTTTAGATAGGTTCACTGCTGTACTATGAGGTTTCTCTAACCAGTGTATTCACAGTTCATGTTGTGAGTGAACTCCTTTTGGAATGTGGCGTAATGGTTAGACATCATTGTGTATTGTCAATTAGAGGATGTTGACTTCTATTTAATGTAGCTTTGGAGAATAGACACCAGCAAGTTAAGTGTTTTTTCATGTTTGTATAGCAATTCAAGACATGATGAATGCTGGATTTATCAGGGTAATAAGCCTTTAATTGCCCCTCTGCCCAACTTTGATGAATGACTCGCTTATCCAAACATGTTTGCATCCTTTTTCAAGCAATCTTTGTTGGTTATCCGCATCATCACTCATTGAGAATGACAGGACAAAAGAGACAGCACCAGAGGCTATTGGGTCATAAATGTGTCCGTATCTGATCACTGGGGCTTAATGGCCAGGCACATTTTGTTGGGATGAGGTCATTAAGGAATAATTAAGCCCTAAAACAAAGGGGTCATTCTGGAAAAAAGCAGGTTCTCCTTTTCGTCCAGAGTTGCTCAAAGCTGTCCCCAGGGGAGAGGTGGGGGGGGGTTGGGGTTGAGGAGCTTTTGGCCTTTTCAAAGTAAGCTGTGACGGGCAGGAAGGAGAAGAAATGCTGTGAAGAGAAGACAACTGACAATAAAGGTCTTGAGGAACTTAAGATTGCTCACACCGTGGGAAATGTTACTTCCTGGAGGAGCTCGCTCTCTCGGTTCACTTACAGAATGGTAGCGTGTGAGGAGTCATCTTGTCCTGAGAAACGAGGCTATCTTCTTTCTAGCACCCAGCAGTGCACCTCTGTGTAAAGATCAGGCTCAGGACACCTTCATGTCCTAGTTAACTTTGATTGACTGCAACTGTGTGCCACTTCTGGATGACTCAGCGCCATCCGGATTTGAAAGTGTCTTTGTGGGGTTTAATAAGGCAGATTGGTGCCAGCAGTCATCCTGTCCAGGCCATGAGTGTGTGACCTCACTTCAAATAGGAATCCCTCAGTGGCAAGGTCCAGTTCAGCACCCACTACTGAACAGCAACCATTGTCTCTGTCCCAACTTTTGCCAGATTTGCTGCTGAGCTAATGCTGGGAAACCTTGAAGCTCTGCCCCCTCCATTGACGAAACAAAGCGTTTTTCTGTTCAGCCTTTGGTTAACACCACATGAGAACTTAAGAGAGGTTCAGTCGTAATCATCTAATTAAAGCTAACTCAGCATAGATAGTAATCTACAGGATACAGATAAATATCCACTGCAATGCATTTGTATTATGGTTGGATATAAACATGATAATACCTGGATGAAGTAAAAAAAAATATGAGGATGTTACATTGTGTGATGGAACATACAGTATGTCTTGTTTCTATGGTGTCAGAATATTTTGTGATGGGTTTGATCCTGTCCGGCATATCAGAAACCTTTCATTCAGTATCAATGGCAGCATCATGTGCAGCATTGAGGCCCTGAGTGGTGGAGAAGTTTCACCGTCCAACCTGTGTCATGTTTTCACAAGCTAGTCATTACACCGCAGCACTGAACACATGTAACACTCACGGCCTGTAGTGCTTTCCAGGATATATGGTGCAATAAAATAGAGCCTGCTAATCCCTCAACCTTTGGCAGATGGAAGCGGAAAGATACACATGCTATTCAAACACGTTTTCCACGTCTGATTTCCATCCAACGTCTCTCACTTGTGGTGGACTCTTATGGAATAATGCGTTAAAGAAACTTTCCAGTGGCCGATATCCTGTTTAAGTGTGCGCATGAAATTACCATACAAACACCATTGTGCCTCATGGCTGAGTGAGCTAAGAAGCTCTGTGAGGGACCGAGCTGCCAAATCAATATTAGCATTCCTCCGTCAGCAGCTCCGTCCATGTATGAGGACGTCACTCCTCCCTATGGCAGGTTGTGAGGAGAGCTGAATGTTTACGGGTGGAACAATCACTCTGTCTTAAGAGACGGCACATTAGGATGTGAATGGTTGACTGAGTCCTGATGACTTACTTATACGCGGATAAAAGGCTAAACACATCTTCTCCTGGTTAGACTTTCTGTTATAGATAGTCTCTGTCTTTTTGTGGGTCAGCATTAATTTAATGTGCACCACCCTAAACACAGAGCCTGTTAACAATGGCGCCCACACAGACACAACACAGAACGACTGCAAATAGACCTCAACAACTTCAATGAAGCTATAGTTTCTCCCCATCGATGACATTTTCTTTTTTTCTGCCCTAGATTGGAACTTTTACAACACAACATGGGGAATATTTCCTGGAGCCTCTTTTGAATGCCGCGGGAGAGGAATACGATGACGAGCACAACAAACCTCACCTGGTCTATCGACACGAGAGAAAGAGGAACATCAGCAACCCGGAACCCTGCGCCGCCTCAGGTAACAGACTGCCTAACTACACCGCCTGTAACCACTGTCTGTCTGACTTTCACCCACAAACACTTACTCCATGATGACCTGTATTCAATCTCTGAGCCATGGCAATAAACACTGCCTTAAAATATACATTATACTGAGTCACGATCGTTGGCTTGATGGTTTCTCAAACGATTTCAGCCTTGATTAAGGGGTGTGACTGAAACCTCCTTTACTTAATTAAGTAAAATGCACTTCAGAAATGCCTGGTGTTTTCAATCATGATTTGCCGAAGCAAGGAGGAAAGGAATAATTACTTTTTTAGTCTTTAGTTGTGAAGAAAAGAAGTGGAGAGGTTTCGG
Source organism: Macroramphosus scolopax (assembly GCA_901007825.1). Taxonomy (NCBI): domain Eukaryota; kingdom Metazoa; phylum Chordata; class Actinopteri; order Syngnathiformes; family Centriscidae; genus Macroramphosus; species Macroramphosus scolopax. Next base: position 4,432 of record CAAKHC010016439.1, on the reverse strand, counting down.
GATGCTGCTTGAATGTTTCCCCCAATTTCATTGAAATGTTTATAGTCGAGGTCTTTGGATGGTGGAGAGGCCTTCAAGAGAGGGTGAGCGAGTAGAGTTCACCGCCACGGAGGCCCACAGTGTCGCTCTCGTAAGGAGCGCTGTGGGCGGCCTTTGTCATACGATGCAATAAATCTTTTATGTGCAGGGCGCTTGATTTGCTTGTTGTCTGAACCCGGCCATTGTCGCCTGGTGGTTTCCATTGTGTGTAGCACTGATTTAAAAAACTTGGAGTGACCGGCTGAGCAAGGCCGGTACCTCCTTCATATGCCTTGCCCTTTCTTTCATTCAGTCTGTGGGTGGTAAACAGAGACTGAAAAATCTGGAGGATCTCTCAGCCCCCAACTCTGGGTCAGTTTTAAATATACACTCAAAGAACTGTGAGCTTAGTGAGTGATTTCTGAGCAACAGTCATTGCCATCGTTCAGCTATTTATGATCTCTTACAGCTATCCTATGCATCTACTAAACCCTAAACGAATCCCTATCTCGTAGCATCACCCATGAGCTAATCTGCTAAAAAAGAAACTCAATGTACAGCTGTGTATGGTAGTGAGGACCATATATGGATGAGACACCTGTAGGTCTTCATCAAAGGGCAGCAGGTAAACAATGAGCAGGAGGATTAAAGAACCAGTCGGCTGGGTTAGGACTGTGAAGTGTCCCAAGATGCGACTCCTCAGCCTTATCAGATAGGCCCCTTTCCAGATGCGGCGATAAATGGGTTCTTTGAAGGCCACACTGAAGCCAAGACTAACAGGGCTCCTGTCTTTTTATGGGAAGGAGTGCGTATAAACACCGGCTTGGCGTGTGTCGCTCTGCATACAAACACTTGGCAGTTGCCTCTGGTCTTAGATTTGGCGCTCGGGTTTCCATCTGGTTGCTGATGATTCAGTATCTTGGGGTTTTATTGGTTTAAATATTTAAAATAAGATGTTGTTCTGTGTTTGTGTTTTGTGTGTCTCCGTGGCTCTTTCCTCCATGCCTGGTACAGTTGGTACCACCTTAAGTCTTCTTTTTTGTTCCTCATCAGAAGAACACACCCAACCACAACCTAATTGCTGAGGGAGGATAAAACGTGTGGAGCAACACAGGACCAATAATTAGAATGCCTCTCAAACATAGTCAGCTAAAAACGAAATACAACCATCATTTAAGTATGATTTATTATTGTCTGTCAAATTTGATTGGGTTCTATTTATCCCTGTGTACCTAATAAATTGGTACCTCAAGAGTTATTAGAAATATTGTCTTGAACAAATCATCTCTTTTTATTCCAGTTTAGTATATTTCTGCATTTAGTAGAACCCCGACAGACCCTCATCCATAGCAAGTTAGGAAACACAAGTTTTTGATTTACCTCATCTTGTTAATGATAGATAAATCAGTGGTGTTATTGGGAGGCCGATTCCTTTCCCAGTATCGTCTCTTTTTGAGAAGCTATAAAAGCGCTCTTTGTCGGGGTCAGGCCCTCTCTCTCTTCTGCTCTTTCTCTCTCCACTTCTGTGAAGAGGACCCTGGTCTTAAATCAAAATAGGTAGCTGGAGTGTGAATGCTGAATGTTTAGAAGGCCTGAAGGCTTGAAATGTGCCAATTGTACAAATGCAAACTGGGTAACAATACCTCCAATCTGCTCGCCAGGCAGCGTTCTCCATCTGCAAACATTTTTGTAAGTTTTGCAACACCCATATTCTCACTGCGATGGTTGTTCTTCATCCATATTTCCTTTGTTGTCCTCCTAAAGGAAACATGTTTTTTCTGAAAAAGGAAAAACAGGAAATAAGTTGCGTTTTATCAATCTGAACTCTTTGAAACAAAAATGTTTATCATCAGAAAGATACCTCCAGTGAGATAAGTTTTCCCCTCAGATACGATGTCTCGTGACGCTCAGACAACTGGTTCTTCTACGTCTTCGAGAGTTTTCCAAAGTTTGTACAGGCACGGCACACCTTTTGCAAAGATGTGTTGAAAGGAGAGGAAGACTATGTTTCCACATAGATTAAGTTAACAAAGATAAAGTTGTGTTTTCAACTCTGGTCTTGTCATCTCCGACACGTACAAACACTTGACTTCTCTGTACGTGTGCGGTCACCACCTATGAAGTGTCAGAAAAAATAGGGGGTTCAATGGTCGGGGCTTTTAAATTGTTACCTTGATGGAAAACTACATTAGTTGTTTCAGCAGTCATGCCATGGCTGTATACCTGTCTTCAGATGCTTTTCGTGTGTGTTTATGCGCACAGCAATTGCACTGCAATTCAGCAATGTAAATGCACATTAGGTCTCATTGGCTGCCATTGCTAGTAACTGTACCCGTCTTCTCTCCGTATCAGCCAACTGGAAGGCTTCCTCGCTGTTCAGAGTATTTTGTTCTGGCTTTTTTAAAAGCCTCGGAAGAAGAAGCAGCTTACAATACTGAAATCACAACACACTACAAGCTTTAATGAAACATTCTACGGGGTATCTGTCTGTGAGCTTGCATGTGAATCCCTGCGTCGTCCTTCGATGGAGATAGCCGCAAGGATGAGGGCGGCTGCAGATAGGGGCAGATTCTTCTCTCGCTAAAGTCCATGTGAATACAACCATCAGACAGAAAGCGGAGGGGGGGTCGTGCAGGATCTCTTTCTCACCGTTTTTGGCTGCGAGTCTAAAGCTCCGCAGTGTCATATTTTGTATGAATAACAAACAGTTTAAATTGATTATGAACAGTTCGACGGCAAACATTAGCGGCTGAATACCCAAACACCAGTGTTCCTCCGTTAGCTCCGGGGGCTTTCACACGATTTGTTGGTTTGATGGCGAACTGTGGGCAGCTGGGACAGCGAAATTGACTGGCTTTGATGGAGCAATACTTGGCACACATGGCATCTTTGCCCCCTGACCCTCAACATAATCATTGTATAGGATTCCCCCCTTGGTGCCCACTGTGTATACATGGTAGTTCAAATGCAAGCATCAGGTTTTTGGTCAATGGGTTCATTTACATGGAAATATGCTCTCCCTCGCCTGGGGTTTTGAAGTAGCCGACTTGAATTGCTGCCCATTCTCCCTGTGCGCTTTCATGTATGTGAATGGAAGCACTTGTTGTTTGTAACCTCACTTCCCTCTTTGTTTGTCACTCACTGGACTGGTTGATGTGACCTTGAGTTTTTCCCCCCTGCTCGAGGTGCATGGTTACTGAGCTTTCTGGCTTGTTTGTTAGGCCTCAGCGAGAACTATGTAGCCGTAAAGCCCTTTGTTTTCCTCTTACGTCTGCTCTTGACAGAGGTCAGGGAAGGTGGATCGCCGGCGTGTGATGGACGGATGCTGAACACTCTGACAACCTCTGTCACCTTTAGGGTCCGGCTTTAAGCAATGTCCAGCCTCTAAGGTTTAGGCGAGCTGTTGCCCTCATACCCCCTGGACAGGCTGAACCTTCCCTGTTTCCGAAAGCACCTATTGTTGCCAGTCAAAACATTTTAGGCTTTTGTGTGCATGTATAGATTTGGTTTCCTTGTCAGTATGTGACAGCACTAGCATCCGTCAGGGATGTCATCACCCTGACCCGCCATTGGACAAAGTGTCCTGCAGAACATTGAGGTATATCATTAATCCCCGAGCTACTTTGTTTTGGAATTGTTTGGAAGAAATTGAAGAGGAAATGTAAGCTGGCTTTCTGTAACCATAGACGTCTGTTTAAACCTAAGAAATTAACGTTTTGCAGTAAACTGTTTTCAGTTGCGTTTATTCAATTAAATACTGTCTCAACCCTTTTAGCTTTGCTTTAAGTTTGAGGTTGTTCTCCTGACAGATAGTGTACACAGCTAATAATATGTTCCATTGCACTCATTCTCATCTGATATCAAGGTTACAGATATTCTGGACAGGTCCGAACAAGGCCAGGCAGCTATAGACAGTCTATAACTTTAATAGCTGCCATGTGTCTGTCTGCCCAGAGGCCTCACCCCTATTGAACTCAATGTGTTGTGTAGTTTTGGGAGTTCCCGTGACAGATTCCAGCTGGGGCTATTTTCTGTCACTGTCTACTGTCTGGGCATTCTTAACAGATGGAGGCTGATTGGAATGGTTAAAGTGTCTTGAGTGACAGTGACTGACTGTATGGTGGCTTGGGTGTCCGTCAGAGGTGAGTGGGGGTGACAGGTGAGCGACGGTTCCCCACTGAGGTGGACCGGGGAGAGGCAGCGCTGATTGCTGGCCAGTGAAACATCAGTGTCATCGCCTGTGGCTCCGGTTGTTTATCGCTGAGGGGCCAGACATCACTCAAGGTTGCGGACTTGTTTTCGTCAAGGGAAAATTATTTATTAGAGGATCTTAAAATATTTTCTGACCTGTTAGCGTGCAGCAATTCACAGTTGCATTTGAATAGTTTGTCTCGTCGGATTATATTTCCTCCCT
>CAAKHC010016438.1:0-12403 GCA_901007825.1 Macroramphosus scolopax | reverse complement strand
ATGGACGCCATGAGAGCTCAACATATATAGCTGTCATACACCCCCATTAAAAAGAAAAGTTCCTGAAGTGATATTAACCAAACTAACTAAGTGTTCCATCCACTGAAGACTGAATCCTCCCATGTTTCCACTGACTGCTTCAATGACAACAAACCCCTTTGATACGTCTGTCCAGGGTTTGATCGTTACTTCATCAGCCGAACGCTGGAGAACAACAGACGGAATATCTGGTTCGCCGAGTTCTGGGAGAACAACTTCAGCTGCAAACTCAGCCGTCACGCCGTGAAGAAAGGGTCCGGCCTCAAGAAGTGCACAAGTAAGACGTCCTCCTGTTGAGCGAAAGCTGCTTCATGTCGCATCTTTTAACGACTCTTTGGAGGCCTGCAGGGCGGCGACGCGTCGGGCTCAACTTCTCGACAGCCTTGCCCACCTACTGAAAGTGGGACAGCTATACATTGAATATTCAAAACACAGCTCATCTCGCAGCTCGTTTCAGCGCTGCTCCAGATTCTTGCTGACTCGAGCGTGTTTACCCACACAGCCATAACAAGTGAGTGCCTTCGCTGGGCTGCCGGTTAACGGCGCAGCGCCACACATTATGCAGCTGTGGAAAGCACAATCTGTCTTGAAGTCTCGGCCGAGCCTTCACACATTTACACCGGAGATTTAAACACCAATTAAACTGCACAGCATATAAGGTCTAATATGTACCTGAAAATATGTTTTGCATTGGTGCCAAGCCAGTGCATGAAGTTATAGATGAAACAAATGGATAAATATAATACAATTAACCCTTCAACAGTCATCACAGTATGACTAAGATCATTGACATGATGCCACAGAAGCTAATGTTCACAACTCGTGCAGAGTCGCGGGAGCAGCCTGGTTAGCTGTTAGCATTGTTAGCAAACTGTTCTACATGATCCTATTGGAAGCTGGAACCCTTTTATTCTGTGGTTACCCAAACTCTCATAACCTAGCTTTCATACTATGAACTTGCCAAAGAAGAAGATGTTGTGTTTCTTGAGCACGTCACAGAGCTCTTCTTCCTACAGCTATAATCTTTTCATATTTTCATGTGGAAACACAAATAATTCAAAAAAGTTGCTCATATCATGAACATGAACCCGAAACCTGCAGCACAGCGGATACTAAGTATACGATCTCATATCGCTCTGCAATTCTATAGTCTCTTATCCTCGGTGTGACAACCTTTCATGTCGTTTTCATCCAGCAGGAGTTGTTATTCTGAGTTGTTGTGAGTAGCAGAGACACAGGATCAGAGTGATTTTCAACTCTTGGTTGAAATTTCTTTGCAGATATTTGTTCATTAAATATGGATCGTATTGCAAGTTGCATATGAAAGAAGAAACACAAAGTAACCTGTGATTGTCCCCTGCAGGCTGAGTGAGGACTTGTACATTATTACCCAGTATAGATACACTGAAGATAGACTGGACTTATCTGACTGTTGTTGGAAATAACTGAATGTTCCTCGTGGCTTTGCTGGTAGCTCATATTTTGATAGATCCCAGTGATGGTGGCCTCAGCTGCATTTAATATATCGCATACACATGTTTATATATATGTTGCTATATATATGATTATAGGCAGTTCATATGAACAGAAAATAAATTCAGAGTCTGGAGGACCTTCTGATCAGTGATCATGTGTTTTGGTTGTTTGGTCGCTGCTGAGGAGATTCACACCAACATGTTCGGGTGCTTCAGTTAGACACATCAGTTGGTGACTTATATTCGTGAAGCTTCCACGAGGACAAGATCTTCCGATAAATCATTGAATAGAAAATGTGGTGCCCCTGAACGATCGGTCCACGTCACTTCTGGAGCGACGCCCGTGGCCCGAACATCTCGTGCAGAGTTCCTGTGATCAGTGATGGGAACATTTTGTGCTTCCTCTTTTTTTGTCTTTCATGCCTGCAGATGGAGGATAGTTATTGAATATCCCTCACCAATCAGCAAGCAACCTCAAAAATAAACCTATGAGAGATGCCATTGGACAACATAGGAACTTATCTATATGTATGTTACAGAAAATATCATGCATAACTCAACCCAATGACATCAGCTCACATTCCTTCCTGTCACATCCCGATTAGCAATGTGACTAATGAATGAAGTTTTTCACCCACAGCAGAAAAATGATCCTTCAGGATAATCTCATCGTTTGTAAACACGATTGCGGCGGGTGATGTGACAACACGACGAACATGACAACAACCAGAGGCGCACAAAGAAAGAAATGATGCTGCGTCCTGAATGACTCATCAGTCCAGTCAGTCATTGCAGATACAATCAGAGCCTCCGACGTCAGCCTGCCGCAGGCGGCACATTCTTTAAGCTTGGTAACTGAATTGATAAGCAGGACACTGCTGGAATCACAGACCTCTGTCTTTTACCTTTTCACTTGTCTCTAAGGACCAGAATTATTTATCTTCAGCTCGTATATATGCCAGGATGAGGATTGTGAAATTATTCAAGATCCTGTAAATCAAATGCAAAAAAAAAAAAAACGTCATTATTCGGTTTAATGAAAACTCAAATGTAAATGTTCAATTTGAGTTTTAATATGAGCGGATCATTCAAGGATCATTGCTGTAAAAGACGTGGGATGGAGTCCTACATTACACCCAGCAAATGTAATGAAAAGATACATTCATTTTAATCACATCATCAGCCGTTGATGCCCGTGTAAATGACCGAGTGAAAAAACTATTAAATCGCAGTGTGGAACCAGCAAAGTGCAACAGATCGAAAAGAAAAGACCCCCCAGTATCCACATGATGTTACATAACATGGTTGAGGATGAGGGCAAACAAGAGGAAGAGGCAGGGAGACACCCCGGATAGATTAGCGCCTCATTACAGGACACAAAGGCACAAAGTCACTCACACACACATTCACACTCGGGGGGGCAAATCTAGTTTGATATCGTACTGAATTATGTGCCTTTAGGACAAAAGCACCAGGGCTTCAAAGTACTGACCCCGTTGCTGTGAGGTGACGGTGCCATCGAGCCACCACACTGCCCTGAAGCTGTTTCTGTGCGTACGCGTAACACATCTGCATACGCTGCTTCAACCCGGACGTTGGTGCGTATAAACAAGAATGTGTGGTGACAGAACGCATGTGATTTAAAACACATCGCTTTGATAACTGAGGAGTGAGTTTCATACCACAGCAATGCTGCAAGGAAAACGTTAATGCATTCAAGTAAAATGTAGATTAATAATGGACAAGAACATTGATGTCACTGTGATTATATTGCCTGACTGTTAGCAGGATTACAACAGGCTGATGTTCACCAAACTCACAGGACGGCTGCAGCTAGGACAAGAAGAACCTGTTAATATACGGGCCGGATCCTTTCAACAGGGTTGTTGGAGGTCTTTGCTCTCCGAGTGCCCGTCTGTCAACAGGATGACACAAAAACTAGCATCTCCTCAGTGTGACTCTCGACTGTAAAAGCTGTCACAGCATCTCCAGTCGTTCAAAACACCGTCTTCCAGAGAAGAGTCGCCTGTTATCTGCTGCCCCGTGAGCCATAGACACTCCTCGACTGCTTCTACCACGTTCGCTCTCTGCAGAACTTTGACTCCGAATGGAAGCTGACGGACGTGGATGAGCTTCGAATGAGGAAGAGATTATCTCCTAACTTTCTCTCTGAGTGAATCAGAATGTTCTTTCAGTTATATGTGTTGACTCTGTAGTCGTAGTCAGCAGTGCAGAAGCTGGGAAGTGATAAAAAATATAGTGTTAATGGGCCACGTTCCAATCCAAACCCGCACTGTGAGATTATGCTCTTCATTATTCAGTTGCTGGATGTATCGATGATGCCCGGGCTGCTCTACATCTTGCTAGCCGCCGCCGCCGCCGCCGCAGCTGCAGCAGCGATATCATTAACAGGAAAGATTCTCCGGAGGACAGAAACTCCTTCAATACTTTCATTCAGGGCAACTGAGAGCAGAATAACAAGCACATTGGACTTTAATGATACTGTGGTAGCTTTCACCGAGAAACAGAAACAGAGCTAGAAAGTACTGCGTTGCATGAAGTACTTTTTTATGATTAAATTGCACTAATAAAGTTGACGGAGGTGATCTGTTAATGTGCTGTGATGCTGCAATGCGAGTGGATTCATGTTGCTGTGCTGTTGCCTTCCAGTGTTGTCTTACTTGATAGCCTGTTGGTGTCTATTATGGCTACGTGCCCTGTAATTCCCGATGAGGTACAGAAGGAATTTAGTCATCACGCTGTCGGCGCCGCATTCGTCTTTCAACACTGCGTGACATCAGCAGCCTGCCCGTGGCGCTCATCCTCAGTCGCTCCGGATGAAGATGCAAATCACTAAAAACTAGCCTCGGATAAACAGATCTTTTTAAAAGGCTGAGCAATTATCCCAAACAGACGGGCAGCTTCAGTTTAATTAAACATTACTGCAAAGTAAGATATATAGTGCTGTTTTCATACGTGAATTTGTATGTACAACAAAAGGTCGGTGATTTAAGGAGCTCAAAATAAACTACGGAGTTTGTGTTCATCATAATGGAGGAACGTCTCCCCGAGTGCATTGATGGTTTCACTGATGAGCTTTTTAATTTGTGGAAAAAATCAATAAACGGCTCGGAGGAACATGTTACAACAGGCCATGGATGCTGTTATTAATCAGGGAGGCTCCTCTGTCACCTGCCCCTCTCATTAGGAGACATTTTAGTGTTAAACTCGGCTCTAAGCCGCCTTCACAGGGATGAAGAAAGTCTCACGGCGTTTGTTTGAGGTTAAGGTTTGACACTGCACCTCTCCACCGGCGGAGAGCTTTGCCCACTCTCCCAGGCAGCTGCAGAATAATCAGTGTCCTGAGAGGGTTCGACTGCTCAGCGTGATCAAAGGATAAGGAGGGCATGAGTGACTGGGGAAGAATCGAGACTTGCCTTTTATCTGTGAATGAAGAGATGTTAAAATTGATATTGATTAATGTTGAAAGGAGGAATAAGGTAGAGCAGGGACCCATCTCGTAGGCTCCTCGTATTCTGCTGCTTATCAGCGATCTGAGGGAGCCGCCGACAACGCAGCAATGCAGATAAAGCAAGTAGGTGCTCTGCTAAACTGCTTATCTTGTTCAGGGCTGCAGGGGGCTGCAGCCTCTGACAACATGCACCGGGCGAGATACGGCGTAAACATTCCGAACTCGGATAATGAAACTATATGCAATATTCAATACGGCTGTATGATTTCTAATTGAGTTACGGGAACTGATTTTCCGTATTGATATTGTATTGTGATGTAAACTGTTATTATTTCATTTAAACTAGACTCCAGACATCAATGTGCAGTGATAATATCAGCAAGACAACAGTTTTCGTTCTGCGCTCAAAGAAGGAATTTTTAATTGCTTACAGCTGACTAACTTCTCAGGCTTCATCGGCGGCCATTAAATATCTGATCGGGATTTTTAAAAGCTCGTTGAGACAAAAATGTTGCAACGATATAATTAAAATCGCAGCTCTTCATACGAATGCAATAGAATCCTAATTACTTGTTCGGTCAATTAAGTGGTAAGTCAACTGAAGATTGGCTTTAAAAAGTAATTTATCAAAATAAAAGTCAAGCGTCTAGAATGTTCCTGTTTTTTCACTGCTGGGTTTTTTGGGGCTTTGGACTCAAATGACTTTAATGATAATAATAACAAATGCAAAAGCTCTTTAAGAGGTCAGTCCTACACCAATACACCAACCTTCTATTATATACAGTATCTGCAACTAAAACCATCACATATGTCTGGATAAAAATGTTCAAAATATTCCTGAATTTGTTCAAAAATGTCCACGTAGTATTTCCTGAGTGACTCCGGATGTCTTACTCGTCCAAACTCACATAAATGCTTCAAAAAGACCCTGAATCCAGATTCAGATCCCGTCTGTGATGTGATGGGTTCTTCTCCGGGGCCGAGACACGTCCCTGGTAAAGATCTCTTGACAAACCGTCCATATCTTTGTGTGTAATCCTGATCTCAGATCAGACACAACCAGGGTTTCACTGACATGACATCAGTAATAAGATTTAAAAGAAGAAGATACAGTAGCCTGCCGGATCTTCTCCTGCAGGTCCTTCCAGAGCTGTGGAGCCCTGACTCTCCTCCGGCCTGAGGAGTTAACAGCCCTCTGCTGGAGGATCTCAGGCTGCATTAGAGCTCATCAGGTCAGTGGGTCAATGATTTAATCTGGGGCCAACCACACACACTATTTACTAAATTCTAACGTGTAAAGCTACACAAGCTGTAATGTTGAGTCTCTGTTTGGATCTTTTAATATATAAAATATCAAAGTAAAAGAGAGCTTTAGCTGTAAATGGAAATATAAGATCAAGATTTTTGTTGTACTGAATGATGGAGAGGAAGAGTGGGACACACAGCACAAGTGTCAGATTGATTTCGAAGGCTGTCCAACAGCTTTGGCAGACAGATCTGAATGGCCTGTGGCCATTCACAAGCTGAAAAAAGGTCAAAGGTCTGCGCCCACGCACTGTCACAAAATGTCTGGTGTGACAGCTCAGAGTGGAAGACACCCACACTTTGCTGCTAATTTGCTTAATCCGAATGGATTCTGTGAAAGCGAAACGGCAACCTGGAAAAAGGCGCATGAGAGAGCCAAGATGCCGATGAGGACGGAGCCGGAGAGAGAGAGGCGAAGGGGGGAAAGAGAAACGGTCTCATGTAGAAAAACACAATATAAAAAGTGAGTGTGGGTGGTCTGCCATGCCTGCGAGAGAAATATCACTCTCGCACCCACTGTGGGTCACAGGATTCCCCATGGCATCAGCATGGCTGCCAAGCTATGACAATCTCTGTCCAATCAAGGCCCCGTGGTCCTTAATTACTGAGCCGTAACCTCCAACAATAATTCATGCATCTCAAAAGCTCATGAGATAATCAGGGACATTTAAACGCCTCTGGTCGACAGCGAAGGGGTTGGAGATGTGGCGAATGAAAGATGGCTGACAGAAGGAGACCTCGGCTGATTCGGGGTCTAGCACTTTTCAGATTGAAGTGGCTATTGGAAATTGCTTGAACCTTAAGGGGGACAGATGTTGCATGATAAATGGGTAACTGATGTTGAATCGTATGGAACGCTGGTATTCATATGGGCAGGACGTTGACAGAAGGCAGATCCTGAAACAAGGAGGCTCCCCTCATTTATATGTGTGTTGTTAGCGGGGCGTCAGATTCACTACCTTATTGTTTAATGTCAAAATGTTTTAAATGAAAAATGTACGTTATCCTCAGTGTGAAATAAAAGAGCTAATCACTAATTAATTGTGATTCTGAAAGTGTGGGCCTCAGCACGCCCCGGTGGGCTGTGATGGTACTGCATGTGGATTGCTAGTGACAACACGCACACACACACATGTCATTAAATAAAAAAAAACGTTAAATAATGACCACATACTTATGTGGTCATTATTTAACGTTTTTTTTTATTTAATGACATCATGAAAAACACCATGTGACACGTAACCAGCTATACTTAAGGCCGACACACTTTAGTCAGAATTACATATGTTTTTTTTATAACAAACCTTTATTAATTAGTCCATAATAGACCATAACGTATATGCTATTAAATCCCAATTTTGTGTACTAACATCTGGTCGCTCACCAGTTTAAGCTCAACTAACTGTGTAAAGATGCTCTGGACTATCAGTAGAAATGAATTACATTTATTATTTTGTAACAATATTCCAAACCTCAGCATATGTCAGATGCTTTTCCAGCTTTTTCAAATTTTTTTTGCAAAACCTAAATTAGTTTCAAATATCTTTAGTGTGTGTGTGCAGCAAGCAATCCAGAGTAGTTTCACACACCCCAGTGTAAAGCTGCCAACTGTAGCTCCGCCCCTGTGCACATGATATAACTACCAAAGCCTGACTGATTGACAGGTATATAAATGTTTGCAGCTCCATGGTAAGCTCATCCCCGGTAATTATTTCCATTGTTAATCTAAATTGAACACACCTGCTGTTCTAAATCTCTATTCCACATACAACATTCACGTTTGAGGCTCCTGAGGAGGACGGAGAGAAGTTGGGATTGGCAGGTTGTATCTTCGTCTTAGAGAGTCCACCTCCTCAGAGCAATTAACAATTACAAAAAGCCATGGAATAGCCGGGGCCAGGATTAATACACTCCTATCACGAGTTATTACACTGAGCCTATGAGCGGATTATTACTGTCCTGAGAATGAATGTCTCCATTTCCTGCATCTCTAATTCCTCCCTGTATTGGCTTCCAGACACAATGCAAGGAGGGAATTCACAGTGAGCAGGTCAGGATTATCTGATTCATTAAAATTGCAGTATGCAGTATATATATATACTATATGTGTCTGTATATATAAGCCAGATGAGTTGGACGATGGCAAGCAAGGTAGAATAATGGCATAGACATTAGGTCCAAGGACTAACGTTTATAAAATCACTCAGAGAAATCCATGTCGTCCTGCTGGAGAGACAAGAAAGAGATTTTGTTTTTGACTGATGAGATTTCCCGGAGGAGAAAGCCTTGCACTTCAGATATTGGAATTGATTTGCTCTTCAGCAGCTATCCAGATATTTACCTTCTAGCTAATTGCAAGAGGCAAAGCCCATTTCTGTGCAGACGAAAACAAGACTCACTGCGGAGCCGCGGTAGTTCTTCCATGACTTCTGGACTGGCGCCACATGCGCCGTTTTAAAAGGCTCATTCCGAGCAGTTTGCACAGAATTGTTCTGTTCGACCTGATCCGCTCTCCAAAGTGGGGATGATACAGGAGTGAAGCGTTGAAGAGATAAGCTTTAAGCAACTGATCGCAAACACAAATAGAATCCTCGAGCGGTTCTATGATGGAGTCTGGAGAAGCTCTTTTTTTGTTGCTGTTATATGCATATTATACATCCTGGATGTCCGACACAGTGACAAGGATGTTTCATGATTTAATGGTACAGGATGTGTGTTTAAAGTAAGTGTGTTTGTGTCTTACAGATCAGGAGCGGATAAGAAAGGACTCCAACTACGAGCAGGAAGGGAAGGTGCAGTTTGTTATTGACGCCGTCTATGCAATGGCCCATGCCCTGCACGACATGCACCAGGAGCTCTGCCCGGGGAAGGTGGGCCTCTGCGCCAGGATGGACCCCATCAATGGGACTCATCTGCTCAAGAATATACGGCGCCTTAACTTTGCAGGTGAGTCACGTGTCATTAATGCCGGAGTGTCTCAACTCAGTTTTTCGAGCGAACGTATGTTTGGTCAAACAGCCACTTAGACAGGCTGCAGGAATGTTCGAACCTGCTGCTGACCATGTCGTTAGTGCATCACCAACCTCTGTCTGAATGCAACCTGTGTTTCACTGGAGCAATAAGGTATAAACAGTTAGAAGATCTTCCCCCAACCTCACCCGACCTGCAAGCCGCCAGTAGATAATAAAAAGATGAATTCAGTCACATCAAGACGAGTTAAAAAACTAAAAAACATTAACTGCTTGTTACTCGTCCGCCGTCTCCGCACTTAGGAAAGGTGGGTGAAATGAAGAAGAGTCATCGAGACATTGAGGTTGTTTCCAAACGTGCTGCAAATGAGCCGAACTGGTGCTTTGAATATTTGCTTCCGTTGGGACGCGCGATCTACACTCGCTTTTAGGAGGCGGCGAAATGTCTCAACGAAACAGACGTGTGCTTTCTCCCTGCAGTCTTCATACATTCATGGAATACAGAATCAGCCTCTACGTCTGCCTCGATCCTCTGATCCTCATATACGGAGAAGTAGGAAAGAAGAGCAGTCTTTACATCATGAACCTCTGCAGCAGGCAGAATAAGTTGTTTAGCCGTGTCTTGTTGCCATATTTTAAGCACACGATGTGATGAAAGTATTTTAATAATTATTATAGACAAAGAGTCCAGACGCCTTGTCCTATAGGAGCACACCAACATATCGACAGACCTCCAGAACTTGACTGCACTACAAGCTGACGGTGTTGATGCTGTCTGCAGAACACACCATGCATCCCAGCAAGTGGGCAAGAAGGCAGCGGGTGTTAGGACGCCAACAGTGATTGCAGCACCACATGCGATCGATTGGTTTCACAACAGATCTCTGACACATCACAGATACGATTACAATGCAACGTATAACGCTTCAAATCCAATAATCAAATATTTCCTCTCCATCCAGAGCTGCTTCCCTCTCTGGTGTGAACTACTTTCCGTCTCCTCCGTGGAGCCACTCCACCCGGCTATCAGTCAAGTCCCCATTAATGACTGGCATATCAATTATTAACTGTTTTCACACACAAAGACCGGCGATCCACAGTTTCATTATGTCAACACTGCCTTTTTAAAAGGGAAGCAATTTAAGACAATTATAATTCTTTCATGGGGGCTTGACGACGCCGTGTTTGTACAGATAAATTATTCATTTGAACTCCTGCTCTTCCAGTTAATTTGTCATTCTAATATCTACTTGTTGCATTGCCTGAATGTCAATTACATTTTTTTTTAATTTATATCTGAGGAGTGAAAGGAAATAGATTTTTTTTTGCATCGGAAAATTAATTTACAGGCGTTTCACATGAGTAAAGATCAGGGACTTTTTTTTAATTTTTTTTTATTATGAGAGAGGCTGCCGCTGTTATTAAATGTTTCCTTTTATACAGTACATGGGGAGTCTTCAGGTTCTGACACACTGCTCTATATAGGGAGAAATGAGCTTCTCCTAATGTCATCTGGGCTGCACCACAGCTGCCAGGGACCGACCCTCCGGACACGTGAGCCCAAAATCAAATTCAGATCGTTTCTATCATATCTGAGTGTCCAACGCTCTTGTGCAAGAATGCATGTGGGAATTTATTCACCAGCAGTCGCTGTATTAAATGCACAATCGGACATTTCATGTTCTAATCACAGTAACGAGGGATTGATGGTTGTGATGCTCCGGCCTGGTTCACGTACTCTGAATCACCTGACATCCGGCAATTCACAAAGATGAAGTGGGATCATCACGTTGCGATCGACCAATCAGAGCTGTTGTATTCAGGTTCAGATCGGGGACGACGTCCGTCCTCATAGCCGGTCAGCTAACGAGCTACGTTCATGCCCAAAGCAACAAAGAACATGGACTAGCTTGACGTTTGGACAGTTGCTTTAGACATTTGTTGTTATCAGTTCTGTGTATCTGTACATCATACAGGGGCGTGGTTGTCGAGTAGAATCATCAATATCCTTGTGCTAATCAGCACAAAACTGACAGTTAAATCATACAAATGATACTTAAGATATGAAGATAAGTGTTTGGCTCCCCCTTTTTATTGTCGTCCTGAAGCCCCGCCCAACCTCGGAGATAGAGGGCAGTCATAAAGGTTTTATTAGACTAATCGCTTGTTTCCATTGTCAGATGTTGTTGCCCGGTGCATGTTGGCAGCCATGCTTGCTGCAGCAGGTCTATAAAGTCACTCTATCCTTGTATATTGACAGAATGAGGAGCGTCCCATCTACAAGCTGTTAGTCACTTGGCAGCTGTGAGGCCGGCGAGCCGCAGTCGTCTCTTCTTAACACACAGTTCCGAGTTGAAGCTGTCATTAAGTAACAGGACTCCTGGCAGGCAGGGAAATTGTTTTAGACAGGATGCTTGACAGTATCTGTGAAAAGCCTCTTGAAGAACTCGTGCAACCGTCGGACACTCGCTCACCTCGCATTAAATGTACACAGCGCACTTTGAGTGCAGAGGGTACAAGATCCAAAAGGCTTTCAGTTCATGCGCGGAGGGAAGAATATTCTGTGTATGGAATTATATGAATACATAATTTGATGGTTAGACTTCCTGGAGGATAACTGCATGTTCTGCTTTAGTTTGCAATTAAGTTTGCAGCTATTAGAGAAGTACTCTGCCTTTCATAGTCTATCAATAGGTGGAGGCTCACAGGAGGCCCGATGAAAGGTGGAATATACTGTCGAGACCAGTCGACTGGGGTCGGTGGGAGCTGGATGAGGTGGATGTGCGGAGAGAGAATAATAATAACTCTTAGATCTGCATATTTCTTCAAACATAATGAACACATTTCCTCCGTCTGGCACCGACATGAATAAGATGTTAGGATGAATAAATTAGATGAAATGGCAATTCAGTCCTTTCATCAGGTTTGTAATAGACAATCTTGTTTTCAATCATTCACACGAAGCACAAGTACAGTTGCTTATAACGTATTTATAGATATTCAGAAGTATCACCAGAATCTGTTTATTCCTGCTCAAATCATTTTCACTATGAAAACAACCAAGTAGCATCCGTCCGTCCATCCATCCATCCATCCATCCGTCCGTCCGCCCATCCATCCATGCATCCATCCATCCATCCGCC
>CAAKHC010016437.1:0-17311 GCA_901007825.1 Macroramphosus scolopax | reverse complement strand
AAAGGTGCTATACAAATAAAGTTTTACTTACTTACTTACTTACTTACATACATCACCACAGGCTGAGAGGCTGCCGTGCAAGCAGGAAGCCCCGCCTCCAGAACCGGGTCACCGAGGCTCGACCGACGTTTGCTGCTGATCACATGGACCAAGAAAAGACCTCCTGGAGGTCAGATGAAACAGAAATTGAGCTGTTTGGCCACAATGACCAGATGAGACTGGAGGAGAAACAGTTGCTTACTGCATGTAACCGTTACATGCAGCAATTAGCATCATACAAGACAACTACAAGACAACATTTGGGTTATGCAAATGCATGTAACCAGGGGTATATCGATGACATCGAGTCAGCATCGGACAAGAATCGGGTTTTTCGTTATCGGATAAGAGCACCTGGGTAACTCGGTAGTTACTCGATGCCAACATCATGTAAACCGGGTATCGGGAAACTCATTCTGCGCATGCGCAACAATTTCCGCGATTTTCCCCCGGACGTGGAAGGAGACGAAGACAGCACGAGCGACGCAATAAAAGGAGGCGTTGTTCCAGGACGACGTCAAACGACACCATGGCTTACCACCTGTCATGAATCTGTGGTTAAAGCTTGAAGAAATATTATATTAAAGACTATAATCGAACGCGGTCGGCGCTCTTCTTCTACGCTTCTTCTATGCTCACCGCTCTTCTTCTACTCTCACCGCAGCCAGAAGACTCGTTGTCACTTGCTGAAAGCGCTCCAGCGCCACATAGCGTATCGGAGTTAGCAATGCTTCGGCCAGTTTCTCGATTGTCTTCTCCGACATGTACTTTCGGGTAAGTCACAGCAGGCGGTCACAGCGGGTGGTAGGAGGTAATTGCGATATCGGGTAAGCTGCCCATGGAAACGCACTGATTCAGTACGTTTCCATGAGGCCTGAGGCCTTTAACCCCGACGACACCGGGCCCACCGTCAGGCATGGTGGTGGTGGTATCACGTCCTGGGCCTGTTCTGCTGCCGATGGAACTGGTGCTTTACAGAAGGTAAATGGAATAATGAAGAAGGAGGATTAACAGGAGAACCTGAAATCCTCAGCCAGGAGGTCGGTGTTGGTGCAGCTGGGTGTCTCCAACAGGACTGACCACAAACACACAGCAGTTGTGGTAAAGGGATGATGACATCATCCTAGAATGAAGGTTTTAAAAGACCTTCAGAGTCCTGACTGAAACCACAGCGACAACATGATTTGTCTTCGTGACAAAGAAATCTGTGACCCATCAAATGAGATGACAACATGTTCTTCACAAGTGTATGGAGACCTTTGACCACAACTGTATATATTGTGATGACGTGTTCACGAAGCTGTTACTGTCAGATGGATGATGATGCATTACCGTAATTAGATGAACATTTATGGAAAATTACAGGAGCTGCGTGATAGTACCAAACTAAAATCTGGTTTCCAGCAGTCGAGGAAGTAGCAGTAAGTTTCGTTTACCGTTACTACTGAACAGTAAATTGCACTTCACTTGAAATATATTGAGCAATATGTTCTTTGATTATATTGGTGGTTTTACAACAGCTGATCTGAGGTGATGAGTTTGTCATCTGAGGTTTTGTAATTCAGGCTGTAAAGTATCCGGCCGACGGCATATTCTTCTACATCTATATATGTGTTTGTTTACTTTATTGTCCGTAACTACCTGCCATCTTGCAATGTTGCTCGTAAATGAAATCTATGAGGGTTAATCATCCACTAAACTGAAGGCTTTTCCCCTCATGTGGAATTGAGCTTGTTGCACTGAAGTCCAATAAACAAATACAGTCTAAACAACTGGGACACTTTGCAGCAATAACACAGGCTTCCATATTTTAACAAGTTTTCTGGGAAGAAACTGTAACTTGGTGGTAATTTAAGTGAAGATAGAGACGATGGAGCAGCTCCAGGAAGTCAGCTGAACATCAACGACTAATTCTATGATTGTGTATCGATATAAAGTTTAATGAGACATGAATCGACTGTACTTTGGTTAAAATAGACCAGATCAGAAGCGTTCCTGCTTTGTGTTGCAGCTCACTGCTCGTGGTTGAGTGACAGCAGAGTGACATCGGTCAGGATGGATTTCACAACATCACATTTCCCAACATGAGTTTCAGTTTATCAGGAATAGGAACGGCACTTACTGCACAAGAGGTTGCACAAGGCGACTGTTGTAAAGCAGTAAACAAAATGTGCACAATCACAGATCTACACGTTGTCTCAGGCTATTATCACGTGTAAGCAGACCGGGCGTCATGGCAACGAGACTCCAGCTCCTTTATTTTACACAAACGTTCTTCTTTAATGGAGTTTATAAAGTCGACCTGGAACAGAGTCCCAGCTTGTTCGATGCTGTTTTCTTTTTAAAGGAAGAGTCTGCGATTCTGACGAAACATCGCCGATATTTGATCTCATCCGTGAAACGTACACACCCCACATTGCCATGGCAACAGGGTTAACTGTTGCCCGAAAAGGCAGTAGAATGGAATAACGATACAATCGTCGCTCAGAACTTCAACGGAAACAGTGATTTACACTTTGATCCCTTGCACAATTCCACGACTCAAGTCTGCAGGCGCCTTTGAGACGGAGCAGCTGTCAATCACAAGGTCCCACCCTCTTTCCAAGGCCTCAAATACCTCATTAAAACCAAACCCAGCACGATAAGAAGTACCTCAACTACTGAAACCATGTTTGAGTTTTTACTTCAGCTCAGGTCCCTTCAACTAACATAATACTTCAGTTTAGGGACGCTCCATCATTAGTGTGTGTGTGTGTGTGTTGTTTTGATAATACCAGCAAGCACTTTCATTTATGGATTTATGGATTAATAACCTTTCACAATTAATTGGCAATCAATGAGATAAATTCATTTATTATTTTAAGCATAATAAAAACACAGAAGAGGATGTTCAGATCGATCAGTAACTGAAGGAACTGGTCCAATAACATACACGAGTCTTCATTAGAAAATAAGCCAAACTTCAGTTTAATGAGGTCATAACAAAAACAAGAACGCCACATAAATAAAACAGTCTAAAAGAGATGTTGATGCCAAATAATCAGCTTTTTGATCAAAGAATTCAAGTCTGACCAGGAACTGGTGTCCTGACTTCAGAGACGGATCCTGGTGTGCAGTCAGGACCTGCAGGCGTCTTCAGGACATCAACAAACAGTGACTGACATGTTTAAAGATCACGACACATCTTCCTCTTGGAGTCCGGCCTATCTGCGCATCAGTAGTTGCGATGGGATAATGAACGGGTTGAGGGGGGGGCAGAGGCCCGTCGTGTCTGCTTCTCCCGCTCCGCTCGATGTGTCCTTGCTCCCTGCTGATTGGCTCTCAGCTTCCTCTTTGACAAGTTTACTCCCTTCATTTTCCATGACATCACTGCCGTCCTCGGCGCTCGGCGGACCGTCAGCTGTGCCGCCGTCCTGCCGGGACTCCGAGCACTCGTCTGGGACAATGTTTGTCTCTGTGTGAGCAGCTTGTCCGTCCTGCGACCCCGCCGGGTGACGACGATGCTCATCGGTTCGTTGTTTCTGTTTCTTGAGGTCTACAAACATTTCTCTTGCTGTCTTGGAGTCCGCGTGAGCTAAGAGGCGTTGGTACACCTGAAACATTGAGAGGAGGGCTGACTGATTACACTGAGCTGATGGAACACATCGTACAATCCTCGATATGTAACAGGTCTGCCCTGGTACAACTGCCTCGTTTGCTGCCCTTCAATAATACAGAAGATACCCAACCTTCATTAAATGACTCCTTTGGCCATTAGGGGGCGGCAGAAACAAGTTGTGAATCTCACACTCATATTTCCTCACCCTGTGAGACGAAGAGTTAAAGATGTTTTCAGTCTCTTTCTCCTTGTTCTTCGTCTCTAGCAGCTCCTGAGAGACACGTATCTTATCTCTCCTGTGTTCGCTGCTAGCTGCTAACTGTGTCTGATGTTTGGGGCTGAGCAGAAAGAGACAACCCTCTTTAATCACTTCAATGTCTCTGGCTGCAGTAATCTGACGTCTCCAATGAAGCAAAACAAAAAGCCTGGTCGGATTTTTTTGTCCTTTTCTATGAAAATAAATTTGCTTTGGGTTTGTTTACTTGTTTACTTGCTGGGTTGAGTAAACAAAGGACTGTCGTCTGTGTACGTGTCTGACTGGTGTGTAGCAGCCGCTGTACCTGGGTCAGATGTTTGTTCAGTTTGTTGCAGTCCAGTAGGGGCAGCTCTTCTGGGAGGGACATCAGCAGGTCCAACACTACAGCACTCTCTGAGGGACACCGGACAACATACGTGATCAGTGATCGTCTTAAATGAATAAACTCTTGTAAACATGTAAACAGTTTTCCGGTAGGTTTCCTCACTGTGTACCGACACCAAAGTAATAAATCCCTCACTCACCCATGGGGGTCAGATGACACTCGTCACTCGGCTTGTTGATCGAACTCAGGTAGCAGTAGATCCTCTCAAAGTCAACCACACACTTGACGCCTAACGTCCTGGGACTGTCTTCTGTGGCGTACTTGCTGGTGCGACCAAACCTGGAGTGCAGTGCTGCGGCAGAACTGGGGAGTGAGGGTGTGGGACGGGTGGATGTGGCTGAGCTGGAGGAGGTGGCAGAAGATGGAGCAGCACCCTGGGCTGGGCTGGGACTGACGGACAGGATGGAAGGTGTTTGAAGGACGGGTGGAGATGAATTAGAAGTGGAAGTGGTAAAAATGGTGGCTGAGTGCTGCAGCGGAGGCTGCTGCTGCTGCAGTGGAGGCTGCTGCTGCAGCAGGATCACAGCCTGGGCAGGACGAGGCGACAGCTGGCGGATGGAGGCTTGTGGGTGAGAGGGTGGAGAGAATTTCTTCGTGGTCACTCTAATCACTTGAGATGGTGCTTGGAGTCTTCTGGCTGGGCCCATGCTTGGCGCTGGAGTCTTGAGCAACAGCGGTGGACAGGTGGTGATGCCCAGACGCTTGCCTAAGATGGATGAGAATCTTATATTGTTACAGGTGTAGCTGTTTTATCGCAGTAACTCATCTGGTCAAGGAGGTCCAACACATCTGTGGTAGAATATTCACAGCACAACATTCACTTTAGCTTTCCCGCCTGTCCCACCACCGCCTCCTTCAGCAAATACAACTTGTTCAGGAGTCCGTCCCAAGATAAGACGTGGTAGTTTACCTGGGTGGGGCAATAGAACTGATTCTTTAAAAAAGATAAATGAATTCCTTCATGCATATAAAAACTAATTCAAGAGCAGAAAAAGAGTCGCAGGGTTAAAGAGGCCCGCCAGCAGCATGCCTGCAGGGCCCACAGCTGCCCTCTGCTGGTCACTGACTCACAGATTCCTGCTTCTGCTGAAGCACTCTGTGGCTAAATAATGACACCCTGTCCTACATCGCAGTAGTCCATCCCCCTGGACCACCATTGCATCCTGTAGAAACTGTTTTTATACAATCATTTCAGGTGTGTAAACTATGGGAGCATCGTGACAAAAAAAGGCGATTTGATTGCTCTGGTTCGGATGTCGATACCTTGCACTGACAAACGAGGCATCGGTCTGAAAGGGACGGTGCGGCCGAAGGGCTTGTCTGCACTATTGGGAGGTCTATGGACCTGAGGAGGGTCACAGTTCCTCAGGGTGCGGGGTTCTGTGGACGACACTATCCACATCTGAGGAACAAAGAGAGACACAACGTGGGATGAGACATTATCACAAGATTTAAACGACAGACAATTGTTGTATTACTGAGCAGGAAGACACACGTTTGCTGCAGTTTTTGAAAGCAAAAAACTGAATCCTGTGACTTCCAACCTGCAGTGAAATTTACAGGCAGCAGAGATTTGCTCTCTGCAAAACAAAATCATTATCAATATATACGTCTCCACTTCAATAAAGTACAAGACAGAGTGATCCAACCCGTCTTGTTTGCTGTACCTGAGAGAAAGCAGTGGAAATGGGTTCATCGAGGTTTCCAGTCACAGCAGAAGCCAAACATGTCCACATCTGAATGGGCTTTCTGATCTTCTTCTCCTCCAATCTCATCTGCCTCAGCTGGGCTTGAGCACATGAGACAACTTTGTTCTTCAGAAACTCCACTACCGACTGGATCTAGAGAAAGGGAAGGATCGAAAGTCAACTTCTCTGCAGACACAGAGCCTCCAGAGTTTCAAGGTGCTAACAAATACATAGATACATTTGAATGTTAGAACAGACATTCAGGATTCTGATCCAGGATCAAAGGATGTAATTGCATGAATTCATTTCCACCATCAAACTATTGTGCAATCATTACTTTCAGCTCCAGCCTGTCTGTCAAATGACAAATGTTTTAGGTGTCATTGTGCAAGTATAAAACCTCCAAGCTCCCTCATGTCTCTTCTCATATCTAAACTCATAACTACATGATTCTATGCAACTTGTAAATTCAATGAAACTACTTTACAAACTGATTATCTCATATCTCACGTTTACTGTTATTTCTTTCTATTTGTATTTATCTGTATACCACTGAGTGGTTGTTCTCAGATCTCCTTTGAAGAAGTTCAGGAGATGATCTGATGAATTTAGCTCCTAAATGTATAATACATCCAGGTGGAGCTGGAGTTCCTGTATATTAGTGCTTCATTACAGCTGTGAGAAAGAGCTCTTGCTAACTACCTCTGAAACGGACCGAGTCGGCACGGATTTCTGCAGCAGAGTGTAGTCGATGTCAGCTCGGCCTCCGTCGGTGCTGCTGAGACATTTCAGGGCGTTCAGCAGCTTCATCTGCTCCGCCTGCGGCCACTTACAGGACAGTTTCCCCGCCGGCTGTGGAACCGGTTCGGTACTCTGGCTCTGTCCCGGTTTACTTCGCTTACGAGGAGGCGGTTTCATGTCGACTCACGTTGCTGATCGAAACTACGATGTCTGGACTGAAGAAACCCACGTCGAGAAACAACTTTAAACTGAATTTACTCAAAGTGCTTTACGTTCCCGCAGCCTGCTTTGCGCCTGAGCATAACAACAGGACTTCCGTCCCGATATTTTCAGAATAAAACATTATCTTCGAATAGACCTAATGAGGGCTGTACGGAAAGTATAATACTACATTATTGCTGTTATCTAAACAAAAGGGGTTATTTCATTTACTACAACATATATGGGACCCAGTAGTTGTTTTTGAGGTTTGAAGTAAAATTTGTAAATGGCAAATCCTGAGTCCTTTGACAACTTGAAATATTGAGTCTCGATTCCCACTGAGTTTTTACAAATGTAACGCCCTATTAAACCCTGTAAGGGTGTAAGTAGTAAAATATTAAACTAATTTGTACCACTGCTTGATACAAGTTGTGGCACGTTACCCTTTTTCAGTTTTGCTCATGTTTAAGTAAGAGTTGATTGGCTAGATATTTTTTATGGCATTAAGATATTTTTTCACGATTACTCTGATTTATACTGTAGTATAATCCAGTATACTGCGTTATATAGCGCAACAACTCAGGACCTTTATGATTCAACTCTGTAATTTCTGCAGCAACATGTTGCAAAGTTCCTACATGAAACAACACATATGCATGCTTATCTATTGTTCATATCGCATCTTGTAAAGTGTTTGAATAAATTGTAATGTTTGGCATGACGTTTTACGTAAAGCCTTATTTTGAACATTATAGAAAATGTCACGATCCTAGCCACATACTGTACATCCTCACTGTTTGTAATTACTGAGTATAAATGTAGACAGGCCAGGTAATATCTGGGTCCATACCATGCAATAATAATTTGCAAAACAAAATCGATATCAATGTTTAGCGTCCTTTTCAAGTCTGGTTATATAGTTTTCGTATTAAGAACCGAAAGATAAACGGTCACTTGGTGACTCTAATTTTACTTTGAAAGACATGGGGTCAAAAACGCTACAACTTCCGGGTTGCAGTCAAAACTTTGCAGCTATGTTTCTATAAAAATGATGGCAATGCTTAACGGCCTTCGGGTCTGCTGTAGAGACTGTTTGATTCGAAACCTATGGGAGAAGTGGATAGACAAACTCCTATTCGTTGAAATGAATTAAATTCACTACCACTAGATTAACTTCGGTAATGTCTCACTCATAGACCAGGTAATTATGACGCCACCTGCTCTCTCCAAGAACTAAACATGAGAGAACGTCGGCTCCCTACATCATATACACAATGATTTAGTGGCATAAATATAAACATTTACACTATAATTCTCTCCCAACATCAGCTATATGTTCCACCATGTTATATATATATATGTTATATATATATATATATATGTTATCGTAATGTTAGAAGAAGGACGTCGTTACTCTGTAAAGAAAAAACTTGGCAGCGGTGGGATTCGAACCCACGCCCCCGAAGAGACTGGAGCCTTAATCCAGCGCCTTAGACCGCTCGGCCACGCTACCACGTGATTTCACCGCATGACGTCATATCGATACATCACATCACACTGTTTTTGTTCTCATTAGGTCATGGGTATAGTTTGACTGACATTTTTATGTGTCCTTTTATGTGTTTATGTGTCCTCTACCCGCTTTTGCCTTTATTTGCACCTAAAAATGATATGAGATGAGAAATAAGACCAAAAACTGTGAAGGACTGTTTTACAGTGTTTCTTAATGCAGAAAATGCATTTTAAATGTCTGTTGATTAATTCTTTATAAGTCAACATATTACTTATATAAACATATAATGTAAAAGATGCGCAGTGTGATATACTGTATATCGATGTAGGCTGCGTGTTTACAATTGTTCCGCTACATGTGCAGATTCAGTTGTGGTGTGAAAAAGTTGGAGAGAACTTTCCGTTGTTTTTTTCTATCTGAAATCCTAAACCACCAGAGAAAACGGACGAGAAAACGTGCTATTTTGTTTGTTTGCCTCAAATTACAAAAATGTGCTGTGCTGTTAACGCCAATGTTGCGACATTAAAAGCAATAAGAGCCTCGGTGACACATTTCTTTTGATAAATAAATCAGAGGATTTTAGATCAGATCTAAGATCAGGAATGATAATCCTCAGTGATCCCTGCTGTTTGGTCCCTCCGGTTTCTTACAGCACAGGCTGTAATTAAAGGTGTGGTGGGAACAGAACGCATGCTTTGACGTGTAATGTTGCTTAGGAGTGGAGGTGTTTAACAGGATGAGTAGAGGTCAGGGGATGTTGACTGCCCACCCAAACATCTGACCATCAATACATATCAGTGTCAACGTCTGCGAAACACTGAATGGATTGACGTGTGTTTCAGTGGTCGCTGCTTCTCCACAGGAGCCTTCTGATGTCTTCTGACAAGTTCTTTCACAGGCTAGCGGAGATTATTCAGTCATTGAACCTCAGGACAAACAACATTAACAGATGTGTGAATTGTAGGAAAAGGAGTGTGTGTGTGTGAGAGAGACAGTACGAGCGAGACTGCAGGCAAGGTTGAGACGTGCAATAGAATCAGATGACAATTTGCTGGTAAAAATAAAAGAGAGGATCAAGTGGAGGAGCAAGGCCTGAAGAAAAGGAAGAAAAGACAGATGATGTAGTGAGGAAAAAGTAACACAGGGCTGAGCAGAGGCAGGGAGGAGGGAGCGACGGGGTGAGGGAGGAGTGGAGTGGTTGATGGCTGCAGCTACCCACAGAGAGATGCAGTGATTCATGATGTCACATGGTGAAGACTGGGTGACTCATCCAGCAACATCATCATACAGCCACTGCAGAGCACACACACACACACACACACACACACACACACACACACACACACACACACACACTAAGCGTACACATGTTTGCATGCAGGCTCAAGCAAACTACATTACGTGCATGCATGTTTCTGCATGTATTTAACACATACATCCATAAATACTGAGAAACATGAAACACACACTGACACTGGTGAAAGGATGCTCACATCATCTATACCTAACAAAAACACACACTCTGATGTAAACACAGATACACGTGGTACTTATTTCACACGGGTGTTGATAGGTGATATTCAACTGAGAATACTTTGTAACAAATGGCATCTGATAATGTGAACTTGCATTTACGTAAACATATATCCCATTCTACCTGCAGTGTGAGTCGACTCAACATTCTAATGAAAGAGGCAGAGCTGGCGGGCTTGTCTACAGACTCTACAATGAGGTTGTCTTCAGCAGCTGATTTCTCAGTCAGCCCTTTGGTCATTTATCACCTGGGTAATTGTTGCTGCCCGTGGTCTCCATCTGGGGTTGAACCATTGCCGTCCAGTTGCCAAGAGTTGGTGTTTATGATTATTCATCCCGTTGAACCTGTCGCATTGCTCCAATTATGAAAGTATTTCATTTGCAAAGAATCCCCTGTTTGGTCCAGCTATGGTGTTAACAAGTACTCCATTACACTCATTTCATGATGGGCCACTATCAAATTAAAGTCTTTAATGATTTTTTGATCAACCATAAACTTCTCAGGGACTGAGGATAAAAATGTGCCTGTTTGGCTAAATATTTGTATGTTTGATAGTGATATGAAATAACTCCACATGAAGGAGTTATGTCAAGTTATTTAATGACATTTTAAAGCAAGACTGGATTAAAAAAGTAAACCTGCCATACGGTCGCTAATGCTAACAGCTACTTGATCCTCTTGTCCTGAAGGATTTAATTTACTCTCTTGTGACTTTGAGATGAGCGCCTCCTCATGGCCGTTACCAGCGCTGGCATGAATAAAGTTGAAGGTTTTTTTCTTTGTGTTGTAAAAGCTCGAACTTCAGCTTTAGAGAAATATTGTGACATCTCTGGTGGCTCACTTCAATACTCAAAAACTACCTCTGAAATCAAGGAGCTCAGCATGCTCAGAGGACAACACGCCGAGCTCTGATTGGCTGCAACAAGCTGCAAGGTTTAACACTCCGAGGACAAAGTTGGTCCTTCCTGTGATTGTTACTGCATGTTCTCAGAGTATTTATGTTATCTATGTGTTCAGATTGAGCTCGTGATCATGCATTCAAAACAATCCAAACAATTCAAAACTCCTTCAATTAACACTAAATATTTAGCAGTTTATTTTGCAGGTACAGTAAACAGAAGAAGTCCCTCTTTGAATTACACCGCAACACCATTAAAGCAACGGTGAAGACTTTGTCTCCCCCTGTGGCAGCGACAGTCATTACGAAAACAAGGCTGCTCCGCCATAGCTACTCTGTCGTTGTAGTTTATTTGTAAAACCATCCAGCCCACAGGAAGGTGCCAGTAGATGAACACATTAATAGGAATTAGTAATATGAGTTATTTTTGCTGGAGCCTTTAAAAAAATTATAATTGGGATGGACAGCATTGATCAAATCTACTGTAGTTTGTGTTAATTTTGGGAAACTGCATGTGAAATTGACACATTTTAAAATCCTAATTAGAAGGCTGCATTGAGACGTCCTGAGCTCCCCGAACCACCTCATCTCTCACACTCACATAAAAGTTCTCTCTGGCCACAATGAAGCATTTCCATAATAAAAATAGTTGACTTTATTTGTTTCTTTATGTGTAGCAAAAGTAGTCATTGACATGCGCATATTTACATCTAGCCAACGCATGTTTATTACGATGATTACAACAAGGTACATGTAGAGAGACCATAGGCACACATCACTCAAACATTGTTTTTGAGGTACACCGACGTCATTGTTTCTGTTATCTTTAAGATTTTTTTATTCTTTTTTTAGTTGATGCTTTGCATGTCTTCAAAAAAGCAAATTTTAGATGCAAGTATACATAAACGTGCAGACACTTTATGACCAATTTTTTCTCCCTTCATCGCTCTTAGACTGTAAATTCCTTCTTAATCTCATAAAAACAACAAAGCATTAGATATTACAAAAAAAGCTTTCTTTGTTCTATTCTTTTTTTGTTTCACAGTTTTTTATCAAATGGCCTCACGTTGAATTTCATGAGGTTGTCGGTGCCACGATCCTGTTTCGGCATGGCAACATGTGCTGTGATTCTCTCGTCCCTTAGCAACAGTCGATCGATGAAATCAACAATGAACCAAAGAGCAACATCTGGTCTTTTTCCCCTTTTGACATATTTGACGAAAAAGGGAGAAAGAAAGTGATGAGTGATTACCAGTAAGTCATTTAAAACAAAGACAGGGTCATCGCAGCGCAGTCCTTTTTTTTTTTTTTGCACATTAATAAGGAACAACAATCATTTTGATAACAGTGTCATCCAATCCAGGCGGTGAAACATCCATTTGTTACATGTTTAACCTGAATATGAGCAAACTGGTCCCCTCTCCACTGGAATCAGAGAATAACTTCCATCTGCTCCCACCACTGAACTGACTCCAGCTTTGATCCTGTGGATAATATCAGATGCAACGGTAGGTTGATGGGAGGAACGTCCCAGTGACATGTAAGGCAACAGATTTCTTCTCGGTTTGTAAACAACGTCCTACTTACAAATGTATGAAATATATGTGCAACATCAAGTTAACGTAATAAGTAATCAAAATAGACTCTGAATTAAAAAGGATGCGTGGAAAACAAGTCGTGTTCACTGGTCTTCATTGGGAGGAGGGGAACCTTCTGGTTCGGGGGCCCCGTCACGAGATCTTTAAATATGAGGTTCACGGTATCTAGAATGCAAATATTTTAATCCCATGTGCAGACCAAAACAAACAAGGAACGTAAAGATAGTCCCAAACTACAGTTTGCTTCAGACACAGACAAGAATGTTCATGTCAGGCAGTTTTGCTAAATCCTGGAGGACAGTCAATGCTGACATCTTAAACTCTCTGTCTCCTTCATGTGGGCATGAATACACATTAATAGAAGAGCTGGGCTGTCATCAGATTGCTGATTGGCCTTTTCTTTACCTTCTGATATCAACAGTTGCCCCCAGCTCACACAGCGATTGGACAGATGTGTCCACTGGGCGGGACTCGAACCTCACAACTTTCTTTTCATTCATTCTGCACACAACTCACAGCTCAAAGTGTGAGCGGACAGAAAGTTGCTGATGAACCCGTTTGCCTTGAGACGTGGTCACATCACACGATTCAGCTTGAAGACTCCTGCAGCCTCTCCTCCCACCTGCTTTTAATGTTAGTCATCATTTTTAAAAACAAAACTATTTAACATTTGCGTGTTCAGTCAGCGTAGGAGAGCCAGAGAGACTAACATGTCTGTTTTGGTCTGTTCAGGGGATTTGTTGGAGAATATAGAACAACATCGGTACTGTGTGTTTCTTAAAAGAGCTCCGACGGCACGATCTGTAGAAGAATGCCATATACAGTTAGACCAGGCTTTGGCACTATAGCAACAAGGTAATTGAAGTTATGCAAAAGGATGAGTCATCCGAGCCATTATAGTGCTGTTTCTGTGGCTGCCGCTGGCCTCTGTAGGAGACGTGTCCTTTGCTGTGTCGTATTTCATTAAAAGCTTCAGTTATGTGCGGTTGTACATCATGAAAGGTGCTTTTAAAAACACAGAAATCATACATGTGTATACAACGTATCCCCTTTAAAACTGGACACAAATAACCTGGAATGGCTGCGGCACAAAGTCATTCCCGGATGATAGACTCGATCTGGGTTGTTTCTCTGTGTTTTGGTTGATAGGCCATGTGACCATATATGTGGACACCCCTGAGGTCTGGGGCTGCTTTGTTCCAATAAAAGGAATCTTTACGAGCCGTCTTCCAACAGTTTGTTTGTCCTCTTCTCGTTCCAACATGATACTTCTCCTACGCATGAAAGCCAAGCACATAAAGAAATGTTTTTCACGTATTTGCTTGTGAAAAAACTCAGCTTGGCTGCTCCGTCTGGAACGAACATCAGCGACGGTCTGAGGCTGAATGGGATCAAACCGCCGCTATAAAGGTTTATAAATGTACCTTAGCTTCTGAGGGTGTCCACATACTTCTGGCCATGTGGACTATTTGGTGTCAGGGGTTATTTTCATGATATATGTTTTTAAGATTATCACACAGTTATTCTTTGTGGAGACGGAATCCCGTCATCCATCGAGTTGCATCCATCTCTCTCTCAAACAAGTTATTTTTTTAAAGGTGCAGCTAACTGTCCTCTTTCACTGGCATTGTACAATGTCCAAATGGAGGATGCCGTCATGCCCCGGAGATTGGATGAAGAGTTCAGACTACCTCTAAAAAAGTCCACCTAATGTCCAAATAACAACCGATCAGAATGGGAGATTAACTTGTTACATATGTAAAACAAAGAATATAAAAAACCACCACTTCTCTCCCCTCCTGGCCATCTGTCCCTCTTCCTCCCTCCTCTCCTCCATCCTTCAGTCCAACATCTGCGGCCGCTTCATGAGTATCTGTTGAATGTATTTCTCCAGCTGTGTCTTGCTGCTGTCTGGCTGCGTCCCAGCAAAATAATAATCTTTGTTTCGAGGCACTGCAGGTACCAGGGCGGAAAACTGCTTCTGTTGTGGAGGGATTACTGGCAGCCGGGGATGGGAGGGTAACGGCTGAATTCTTTGGGGGTACATTGGCACGGGGTAGCTGGTGTAGTAAGTCTTCTGCCGGAGGCCTGCGGGGGGTTTTCGTAGCCGGGGTTGGACCCAATTTTGGTAGCGGGGTTTTGGAGGAAAATTGTACGCAACATCCCCAGAATTCTGCAGGTAGTTGCTGAGAGTGAGAGCAGGTTTGGGGACGTAGTACCGGAGCTTGGGCCTTGGAGGGGGAGGGTAATAGATGGGGTAGTAGTCGGGGTAGAGTTTCCTCTGGTAGTAGGACGGGTACTTGTTGGCGTAAGGGAGGTAGCCCGTCCAAACAGACTTGGGCGATTTGAGCCAGGGCTCCTGTTTCATCAACAGAGACTTCTGAGGTTTGGCCCAAATATTCTGGTTAGCTAAAAGAGGCTCTGCAGGACTTCTCCAGAGGTCCTGCGATCTTGGTGGCGATTGCTCCTGAAACCAGGTTTTGAGAAGATTGACAGCTGGAGAGGACTGCTTGGAGACGGGGAAACTGTTCTGGTTGGTCTGCGGTAAAGACAAGCCATTGGTCGATGGGGCCCCCGACAATGGCCTGAGGGGCCGTTGCCAGTGTGACGTCTCCGGCGGCAAGTCTTTCTTCTTCTTCTTCTCCACGTCGCTGATGATGTCTACCACGTCATCGGCAGGGAGGTGGAGCTTGCTGGAGATCTCGATCAGCTTGTCGATAGTCTGAGGATCGATATCGTCCTCCACGACTTCTTGCTCCTCATCGGACCTCTTGTCCTCT
Organism: Macroramphosus scolopax; assembly: GCA_901007825.1. Taxonomy (NCBI): domain Eukaryota; kingdom Metazoa; phylum Chordata; class Actinopteri; order Syngnathiformes; family Centriscidae; genus Macroramphosus; species Macroramphosus scolopax. The sequence goes on along the minus strand of CAAKHC010016437.1, from coordinate 2,080 downwards.
GCTGCGTTGGACAGAGATGAGCTGAACTTCTTGTTCCCGTTGTTCTGTTTGACCATGTAGCGCAGCAGCATGTCCGAGGCGATGTCGGCCAGCTTCTCCTCCTCCATCTTTGCTTTCTGCGCCTCAGCCGCCTGCCTCCTCATCTCCTCCTGCTCTGCTTTGGCCTGAGCTTCCTCTTCCTCCGGACTCAATACCTCTTGGTTTTCCTCTTCCTCCTCTGCCTCCTCCTCCTCTGGCTCATCATTTTCCATCGCCTCCTGCTCTGACTGCAGAGGCTGGGACTGGGCTGCATTCCTGCCAGCGTAATTACCGTCTTCAAACTCGTCCATGAAATTGCCTCCCTTGAACGTGGGGAAGTTCATGCCTTTCTGTGTCTCCTCCTGCCATTTCAGTTTCTTCTTCGACATGGCCGGGTTGCTGCCTTTACTCATCGGTAGGATGTCATTGTAGGTGCTGTAACCCCTGCTCGCCCTCTGGTTTTGCTCTAAATCTTCGTCCCTCTTAGTGTCCGTATTCAGACGAGGGAACTCCTTCATCATGGTCTCGAGGCTCTTCAGCTCCTCTGGGTTGAGCTGCTCCTCCACCTCCTCAGACTGCTCCGGGCTGGTTGGTCCCTGCTGGGAGGCGGCGTCCTGCCCCTCCACCCCCCTTCCATCTGGACTGGGGTGCTGCTGTTGTGTTTGGACCTTCACTGTCTGGCTGGTGGTGTGACTGGTCACCCTCTCAGTCATTTTCTCCTCCTCCTCCTCAGCTTTCTTCCTCTCCTCTGCCTCCTGTCTCTGCTGCTCCCTCCCCTGTGCCGCCATCAGCAGCTCTATCTTCTGTCGCCCATCCCTGTCTCGGTCTGCTCCCTCCATCGTTCCCACTTCTCTGTATGCCTCCTCTTTTCTAACTTCCCCGCTGTAAGCTTTCATTCCGTCCTCCATCACATCCTCTCCCTCCGTCTTTCTCTCGACTTGTGAGCGATTCAGCGCTTCTAGTAAAACCGCTGCGAGGGTTTTGGGGTCCACATCTTTAAAGAGCTCGTCCTCACGCTCCCCCTCTTCCTCTTCCTCTCTTGATCGTCTCTCCTCGTTCCTTCTCTCCCCATCTCCTGACACCACCATCGCAGTCGGAGTAGCCCTTTGTGGGTCAGCAACATCTCCAGGGGTGTCGATCGGGTTGGGGGTGGACAGATGGAGGAACCCCTTCAGGAGCACCAGGATAATAAGGGCACTTGAGGCGTTATGGTACCCGATCATGGCCACACAGAACTCAGAACAGGGCCTGTCGCGAGTGGGATCAGAAATGCCTGGAAAGGTAAGAGAAATAACTTTAGTTGCCATGTGCAGATATTGTTGAAGTAACATTGGAAGTAATCAGGAGACAAGTTCTCCTGAATTGATAATTGGATATCAAAAAACGGCTATTTGGAATAAAAATCCCGTTTATCGTATACTTGTGTTTGTTTAACTGAGAACTGAGAACGACCTTCAGGGGAAGGTGTATCACTAAAAGAACAATGAAGACCCATCTGGAGATTCTCAGCCCTCCCCGGCTGCAGGGGAGAAGATAAGGAGGATGACCTGTGGACACTCAGTGCACAAGAAGACAAACCTTCACTCATAAATCTGTATACAAACTGTAAAGACCTCAGAGGATCAGTCGCAGCCTCTGTATGTCTCTGCTCCTTCTTGCAACAATAAAACTCTAATATTGAGATTTTTCCTGACTCGAAGGCACCAACTCTTCTCTAATGGAGCAGCTGTGGGCCGAGTAGGTGACAGTTCAGCAGCTCTGCACCAGGAGAGACGATCGTTTCCACAAAGGACCTGCGGCTCCCGATGCTGCAACAAGTGACGTTTACTGGTTTAAAATACCCCCACGGCCTCCCCGTGCTGCCTGATACCAACCAACTGAAGGTAAAAGTCTATTAGAGCGAAATAAAACACGATCTTTCCTCCACATGCATAACGAAAAGTGTTGATCATCTGTTTGAAAACAACAATAAAATATTTAGAATGATACACAGACTTCATCATTTTAATAGACCTGCTGGTGGAGGAGATGGTTTTATGGAGAAGATGTAAATTTGTTCTCC
>CAAKHC010016436.1:0-36884 GCA_901007825.1 Macroramphosus scolopax | reverse complement strand
AATCGAGCCCCAAGAACCCCGAGCCTTGTTCAACTGTACATTATATACCTTCATACATGGGTGTCATCTTCTCCTATTGGCCTAAACTAGGTGGGAAACTTCCAAGCTTAGTGCCCTCAGTCTCCTTGTTGGTGCAGGTGCTGTCCCCGCCTCTTGGCACTGTCCATCCTCAGGTCCATGAACAGTTCAAGATATCACCTCAGTTCATGTCTTTCTGTTCATGGTATCTGTCCTCCTTCCTCAGTCTGCTCCTCTGGTTCTTCTTGGTGACCTCAGGGTCCAAGATTCAATCTTCTTAGCCTGTGTTTCTTATCTTTGGGGCACATTACCTCTCACAGCCCCCCCGTAAGTTTACAGTTGTTTGGGAAGAAGACTATGCAGATGACCAGGCGGACGACTTGGGGAAGCGATCAAGAGATGAACCCATCACAGAAGATAGAGAACCATCTACTGTATGCAAATAACAATACAAACACCTCTCACACTGAGGAATGTACAGAAATGCTACAAACTGGAACACAGAGAACTGCTCGAGTAAACATTACACAATAACATTATTATTAATTGTATAAGTACTACACATAGTAGCATACTAAACCTAGCTGAGCAAATAGGTAAAACCCCACCAGTATGCCTCCATCCGGACTGACAGTTTTCCATGGTAGTGATTTATCAGTCCTGAGGGAGCCATGCCCTGAAGCATCCACTCCTTTATTATTGATTTGACTTTAAACGAGACCCTAATTTACAAAATGAACATCATGCTGTATCAAAGAAGACTTGAAACAAGCGATTTAGATCATTAGATGAGTCTATCAAGTGAGAAGTAGGGTGATATTCTCATTACCTTCAATACAATAGGGAACAACCAGAATACCAACATGAATTTGGAACATTAGCACAGATTGTGATGGAAACTGATGTATTTGTTGCTTCGATATTATCATCCAGAAAAAGGTGGTCCGAAGGGGTCAGTTTTCGTTCTTCCATCTTCATTGAATCTGTTGACGGTTGGTCGCAACTCTTCAATTTTTTTCCACAAAATTCACAAGAAGAAACAATTTAAGGTTTCTTTTTGTTCTTCAGTCTGCAACGTTATTCTTCATCCTCTCTTTCAGCCACCAGCTGCCACTGTCATGAAGTCTATAGTGTTTTTCCATTAATAAGTGAAAATCCGTATACTTTCTTATACCTGCCATCCATCAGATGGACCCTTCACTTTCCAGTTTGCTTGGCAGCATCCAAGTGACTGTTTCCTCAAGACTCATACATCACTTGTGTCATCGTTAGAATTTCTTTTGTCACTGTGATGTGGGGGAGCGCATGTCCTCCCTGACTTGTGGTCAGGGTTAATACCGTGCTCTTTACACGGGTGACCTTTGGGGCAGCAGATGGTGACCTTTCCGACGCTGGCCATCCATGGGGTGTCCAGGCATTCCTTCACACAAGTGGCCCTGTGGAGAAAAGGCCCAACTGACCATCTGCCTCCGGTGTCCACAACAATGTGCTTCACCCTCTGAAAGTGTGCTGAGTGTGGATGGCCTTTGTGCCGGCCGGGGGCGTGAGGGGACAATTAGGGTTTGGAGGTTCTAAACTCGGTAATTAGTGCAATCTTGGTGCAAAAGGACAGGAAATCAGGACAACAGTCATAAACACTCAAACAATGTGGAGGATCCATCGAAGCAATGGAAACATTAAATACAATTTCTTCTGCAGATTGTTGCATTTATAGGTTTTTGTTTACCTCTGATACATTCTGCAATATTGTCACTGACACAATGAACTCTGCAGCTTATAGTTCACATCTTTAAGGGGATTTCAGTAAGGCAGTGGTTGGGAAGATGGACCCATGGAACGCCTTGATTACAGATCCAGTCAACCCAACTTAAATCCAGTTGAACATACGATTATCTGCTCCTGCTGCCACAGAAATAACAGCATGTGATATTAGTCTTAATTGCCTTTGAGGCAGTTACATATTTAAATTGGATCCTTTCTCTTTCATGCATATGTAAATATGAGCACACTCCCTTCGCAAAGGAGACTTGCAAGTAAACATGAGCCAACGTGAGAATACACATTAGTAGGATCGGTTTGGGCACATGCCATTTATAATAGATGCTTTGACTATGAAAAGGGGCCAAGTGAAAAGAGAAAAGTTGGGGAAAGTCCTGGGGGGTGTGGGGGAGTTGGGGTTAAAGGCTCATTTGCAGGTGAATTAGATGGCACACTCTTCTTTGTGGCCATTGTCTTGCTCTCCGGCCAGATGGCCTGTTGAAATTCTTAGGAGCAGGAAAGCCAACACTGTGGGAGTGCATGCACTTCTGAGGGGAAGTGGCCTTTCTAGTTGGCTAATTTGGCAGCTACAGCTCGTAGTTAAGGATGGGATTTTAAGCCCTGCAGCACGGTCCCATCTCAACAGCATCTCATACTACACAGCCAACAAATTAACATTACTGTAAAACATGTTTCTTCTTTCAGAAGCCAAACATCATCCAACATCTTCTTACTGTAGAGTGACATGAATACGTTCATTTTCAGATTTTTCTGCTGACTTCACGCCAACAGCATAAGCTAATAATAACTAAGACTCAATTCATATTGAAAAAGATATTCATTTGAAATCCTCTTCATAGAGAGACAGACCCAGGGTCAGTTTTTGTACAACAACATTTTTCTCAGTCGTTGCAATGAGCTTTTCTACACCTTGAATACCAACACAGCATGATGTCAAAGCAAAGGTTGCAGAGTTGAGCATATAAAGGGTATGCTCAGTTCTCCTGGAGGGACTCCTTCCAAGGACGTTGGACTCTCACGACATGAAGTTGTATGATAAACACACATTATTTTAGTAAATAAAAAACGAGTTGCATCCTGGATAAATGCGCTGCAGGGCCGAGTTTACCTGAAGGCTGAACACAAACAAAGACACTGCTTGTATATCGGTATATTATTATTCAACTTTGTCTGACATAGCTGATGATAGAGCTCATGGGGACAAATAAACTAGATGTGATTGTTGTCATGTATCAACACTTGGACCTTCAATTTTTGTCCGATATGAAAATGTTTGTGCTACGTGTACCAACGATAACTGTCTGAGGCAACCTGCAGAAAATACAACAATAACTCAATCAGAAGCAGATTAGTGTCACTAATATCACAGTTTATTAAAACATTATCAAATCTCATTGTATCTGCATCTCAATCACAGGATAGTGCATTTTATATGCAGGAAACAGAAGCAGCTCAATAAATTAGACAATCAAAAATACACAAAACTCAATTCATTGTTTCAGAAATTCTTGCTCACAAAACAAAGATGCTGGTGAAGAACAAAAGCAGCAGACATTAAATAAAATGATCCATAAATAGAATAAATAACACAAAGTGGCATAAATACCGGAACTGATAGTAAATAAAATAAAATAAAATAAAATAAAATAAAATAAAATAAAATAAAATAAAATACATTTCTTGCAGCTTATATCCCCGTCCATTAAAATGACTGGGTGGCATGTAGATATTAAATTAGTCCATTTCAGATGAATGCTCATCTTATTGTTTTGCACAGAGCAGCTTCACCGGAACTTGTCAGCAGATGATTCGGGACGCGTTTTGTTTCCGACGTTCTTCTTCTCTTGACGAAGAAATCTGCCAGGAGATAGAAAGAAGAGGTCACTTTTCAAAGTTATTGCAAAGGCTTTTCATGAACAATTCATCACTGTTTTCTCTGTGACTTCGTACCTGTGATTCGTGCATTGATTCCTGCCTTCACCGTCGTCTTTGTTAGACTCCTCTTCCTCCGGACGGGCGTCACCTCCGCGGGACTCTTGTGCGTTGTGTTGGAGATGTTGGAGCAGTTCTCCTGGTTGGTGGCCGCGCCCTCATCACACATGCCCAGTCTGCTCTCACCCTCCGTGTTTGGGGAGCAAACAGCGGCGTCCTGCAGCTGTGCAGCCTGCTGACAGTAGAAGGACGCGGCGCAGTCTGCGGGAACTTCCTCCCACTGGAACCGGCCCGGCAGCGGCGTGTCGCTCTGGAAGTTGAAGTTCCAGGTGCGGCTGTCCTGCTGAGTGATCTCCTTCATCCTCAGCTTCAAGTCCCGGCGCAGCTGCTCGTGGTCCACCGGGCCGAACAGACTCCTGCGGACCGACTCTCTGCGTCTGATGGGCTCCATGCTTCAACTCCTGCTGGACTTCTGGAGGGAAAGGTGTGATTCTTCGTGGTGTTTTAGGGAAAGTTGAAGGTGTCTTGGTCCCCCTTGATTCTTCTGGTGATCATACAGCTGCGGGGGAATTTAAAGGCATCAGGGCGCACCATGCTCTGTTTGTATACAATGAGCGGAGGCTGCTGATTGGCTGCAGCCCCATGACGTCGGTGACTCGAGGTGGGGGAGGATTCCTTCATTGTGTTGTGGAAACCACTGAGACGATCAATAAAAGTCCATCTAGGAACCTGAACCTTGCAGCTGTCACAGTTCTTTGTGATTTCTGCTTTCTGAGAAAGTCAGTGGCTTATTCCACCAACATCTGTCCTGCACGTTATTTCTCATGATACATGTCTACTTTATATTTATGTTAACTTGAATTGTACAGAACTTTTTAGCCTTTTAGTTTATATATTTGGAACGTTATGCACAACCAAATCCCTTGTATGTGGAAAAATATCTGGTAATTAATATGTTTATTGTCTAAAGTGAATAACTGATCCCCAATAAGACTGAGATAAACACCCCAGAGAAACTTCTAGTTTCCTTTTGAAGACTGGAGTGAAATAATCTCATTAAATCACTAACATGATAACATAAATATTATAATAATGCATAACATATTTTAATATTATAGATATTTTCTGTCTACATACCAATCACATTAAACCTTTGTATCAAGAAGTAGTCTAACCATGCTTTCTTTCTTTAAGTGAAATCTTTAGACATATGGAAGCTATTATTATTTAACCCTTAAACACATCAGACGTATTTACAGTAAAATATGAATCATATATTTTCTACTTTAAATGTAAAATATTTGAATGTGTATCGTTAGGCAGGATGATGTTCATGATAATAGTAATGTGCTGACACATGCAAATTATTGGTGCACAGCAGAATCCGGGATTGGCTGCAGGCGAAGCCTCACCTTTGTGCCACTTCCTGAAGGCCGGAGTGGTCCACCTGAGGCTCGTGAAGTAAACCTCCGAGCCCTCACAGGAGTGGGTGAGCAGGAGGAGAGGAGCGTCCGTCTCAGCCATGCAGGAAAGACAAGACACCCCTCTGGTGAGTGTGTATACATTATCTGTGTGGCGCTGTGAGGAAAGTTAAGATGATCTCAGGTGAGTTCAAATATGGCTTGTTCATCAGATAATTAAAGTATCTGCAACACAGTGGAATTGTTATGTCAGGAAGGAATTTGATGCATTTCAATCAAACAGTAGCGTGTGTGTGCGTGTGCGTGTGTGTGTGTGTTACAAGGGGTTGGCGAACAGAGAGAGGCCTTCATGAACATCTCAAGCTCCCATTACCCTTAAATATTGATTTATTCTCAACAAAAAGGTCAGCAGCCTCCCAGATGATTTATTGTCCTCTACTCTCTCCTCATATACTTTAAGCTTTACTTATTAGACGATATTCCCTTTTATTGCTTTTCAAGTTCAAAACAAATATTGATGTTGAAAAGTACATTAGAGCTTTCCCATCCAAGATATACTTCTTTTGAATATAAGGGAGGAATAGTTTTCCCACGTGCATCCACGGGGAATGTGGAGCCAATATTGTTTTACTCTAACGGCTGCAGCAGATTCAGCTGACTGGGAGATAATCCGTAAAGATGGACGGTCCTCCAAAGAAAAAGGAACAGTTAATGCAAGCGGTGAAAACAATCTGGATGTATTGACGTCTAAGTTACAGATGACATGTTGCATCTGTAATAATTAGGATCATATGGAAGAAGAAAATAAGATGACATTAATGTAGTTTATCTACTGTATATATCTGTATAGATATGCAGGTTGAAGTGGTGAATGGCTCCCATAGACACTGAACTGGCACAGGAGACCAGTGTTTCATCTCTGTTGTTGGAGGTAGCTGTTTGGAAGTGGCAGTTTATCTAGTCGCGCTGTCAGGTGTGTGTTTAAAAATGATTGTCCCCCGAGAACAACCAAATTGCTTATTTGAACCCCAACCAGGATCTTTCATTAACCCTAACAAATACGATAAACACAGACTAAAACAGGATTATACCTCAAATCAGAGTGGTGGAATAAATCGGTGTGTTTGTGTGTGTGTGTGTGTGTGGGTGCGTGCACTCACACAGCTGGGTTTCCTTTACTTTTGCATGAAAAGCAACTTGTTTGCATGCCCAATAGTTTTTCCCCTCCCAAACCTGCAGTCAAATAAAGGCCGCCACAACAGGCTGCCTCCTTACATTAAAACAGATGGTTAAACGCAAATTGGGTCCCAATCTGCATGTCAACCACGACTCCGAGGGAAACGTATTCTTTCATTGATGGCACCCGGTGAGGCTGCTGCACTTTTGTTTTAATCATCTTTCATGAGCAGCTCAAGTGCCCATGTATAAAAGATAATAAAGTCTGTGTGTACTCAGGCAAATGGATAATCTCATCAAAAATGAACAAGCTTCCATTGGAAACTCTTTGTTATGTATATCGACAAAAATAAATATCGAGAGATAAACAGACGGCGGCTGTTGTTATTATGTAAAACAATAACTGATCACCAACCAAGTCAGAATATCATGAAGATATTTTCTGTACAATCCGGACGGATCTATTTTAGTCAATTAATTTAGTATCAGAGGGATTATTATCTTTATACCTCGTGGGAGCCCACAGCGATGCGACCCGAAGCACCGCCGCTCATTTACACGCAAGCAGCTCCAGTTCAAACATCAGTCAGTGAGGAATTTGCATATGAAGCGAGGATGAACATTCTGCATAATTTTGCATTGACCACAAGTACTTCTAAGAGCCTTCCAGTATGTGAAACAACTGATGAACGAGTAATAATAGGTTTAGAGGGCAGTTAATCTAATATATGCGCATGGGTTTGTTTACAGGGGATGCTGCAGCCGCAGACACGATGCCTGCGATGTGGGGACACGCTCGAGTGGTCGGAGGAGCACAGGTGTGTGTGTGTGTGTGTGTGTGTGTGTGTGTGTGTGTGTGTGTGTGTGTGTGTGTGTGTTTGTGTGTGTCGGTGGTGCTCAAAGACGATGCACACCCAGTGGTATGAACATCACTCTGTGCAGTGCAGTTGTGGTATTTGGAAGAAGTTATTCTTTTGAAAGTGTTGAACACAGCTACTCAGTTCAAATAAAGACATCACTTGAAAACAACCCACTGAAGAGTTGTTCGTACTTTTTAATCCTCTGAAATAGAAATATATTTATAGTTTGCCCCTGAAAATTTCCCACCGGAATCAAAGAGGTAATATGATGTGATGGCTTTCACCTGTAGCGTCCCCCTGGCCTGTTCCTGTTGCTCGACGGTGGACCAGACTCTTGAGAACGTTGCCAGAGGCCTGGCCAGCAGAATCCGGAGGGAGAAGAGTCACTGGGCAGCTGGAAGAGTGGGCGACATCGACTTCATTGGCTCTACTAAGACAAGGGGGAAGGTGCACGGCATAACACAAGATTATATATTAGAGCAGATACAAATTATATAACGACGTAAGATTGCAAAAACATTCTTGTGCGTTCCCCCTTCCATCCAGTTTGTGAGGGTGCACAGCAACACAGAACCGGTGCACATCTTCCAGATGCTCACAGAAGAGTGGGGTCTCGCTCCTCCACATCTGGTAGTAGCACTGGTGGGAGGAGACGAGCTGGCTCAGATGAAGCCCTGGCTCAGGGACACTCTCAGAAAAGGACTTGTGAAGGCGGCGCAGAGCACAGGTGAGGAACAATGAGCCTAAACCAGCTTTGGCTTGTGTAAGCAGGTGAGTAATATAACACAGGATCTCTGTCATCTCTTCAGTGTTTATGTTCGCACGGCTCCCGAGACTATTTGCCGCCGTGACTCGAGGCATAAAAGTGTTTTATGATACTACGATTACTATTTTCATATCGACATTTATATTATTGATGCAAAACAATGAAATCTCATGATATCATTTTACATCAATATCACTCACACCTATTACAGATAGCACGATTGTTTATCAATCCAGGACACAATTTTATATTTTGGCTTATATACACATGGTAATGACTCGTTTTTACAGATCTTTCTACAAAACTTTATCATAAAAACGTACAAATACAAGTGCTTCTCTGTCCTCCAGGGGCGTGGATTTTAACTAATGGCCTTCGCTTTGGCATCACCAAACACTTGGGCCAGGCGGTGCGAGATCACTCCTTGGCCAGCACCTCCTCTAAAGTTCGTGTAGTGGCTATTGGCATCGCACCCTGGAACATGATCCACAACCGAGAGGCTCTAATTGCAGCCAAGGTTTCTGCGCATTCACAGCCAGTACGAAAACCTGCAGCTACGTCAGTGAGCAAATATTGACATTTATGTATGTGCTGTCCCGTCTTCATCCTCCTAAGGGGGATTCGCCTGCAGTATACAAGCCTCAGGACTTGCCCCATGGGTCAGTCTATTCCCTGGACAGCAACCACTCACACTTTGTGCTGGTGGAGGAGGATCCCAACAGACCAGGAGCCACCAGTGAGATGCGGGTGAAGCTGCTCAAACACATCTCTCTTCAGCGAACCGGTTACGGAGGTAAACCCCCTCTGGGCCCATGCTTGGAACGAGTGATGCAAAGAGAGTACTCAACAGTTGAGAATATAAATCGTGCATCTATATTGACTTAAAGTTTAAGTATAAGCCGTAAAATGTACATTAGTATACAGAGATGAGTACACATTGTGACAAATGCTCCCTTTCAGAAGGTTGAATTATAGATGCATGTAGCATTATTTCCCTGTGCAGCTTCTTATACTGCTATTTTCTTATAAAATAAAAAAAAAAGCTAAATATTATCTCATAAAACATTTCCAAAGCTTTTTCTTTTATATTTTGAATTGTGAATCCATGTGTGCTGTTATAGCATATAACATATAGCTATAGGCAGCAGGTGCAGGGATGTGTGGAGATTAAACCTCACGTCCTCGACATCTTAAGAGACATGCTGGCAAAGATGCTGGCGCTCATGTGGTTTTAAACTTCCTTGCTTACACACATGCCTCCCATGCCTGTGGTCGTGTGTTTAAGTCCAGCAAGATGTCTACACCTCTTTAAGTCGTGCTGCAGGCGTGAATTCTCAAAAGCGCTGGCAACAGATGATTAACAGTTTATGAAAGAAAAAGCAAACATTTGTTTAAGTTTGACCTCCTCAGACCTGTAAAACTATTGGAACGATACAGACTGACAAGGGACCGTCATCCATTTAGTATGTTTCATATGTACTTCACACTCCAAACCAGTAGGGGGCAACACACTGACAGAAAGTTGGGGTGTCTGCCCTGTAAGAAACTGTAAGAAACAAGGACATGATAATTCCCCTAGAAAAAGAATTGTTTCCTTTGTAGGGTGGCTAGAAGGAAACTAATTTCCTTGTAGGGTATTATAAAACAATTATTATTATTATTATTATAAAACAAAATTTTGAAATTATAAGCCTTTAATGTCAATTTTAAATGCAGACGTCTGTCTCTGTATCCTAACAAAGCCATTTGGTCAGAGAGGTTGTGTCACTGTAACCCAGAGAAACCTATGACTGGTTTACATAACAGCAGGTTATATCAGGATGGTCGCAGTCTCAGGCACTCTGAGTTGAAGAATATGTGACTTGACTTTGTTGCTTGTAGGTGCAGGAAGCTTTGAGATCCCCGTCCTGTGTCTGCTGGTCCACGGGGAACCCAAGATCCTAAAGGTCGGTCTCACTTCAGCACACTTGTGTTAGCTGCACGACAACTTTTAAAAAACATTAGCACAAAGACACTTCTTGAAAATGTCTGTTGACTACATCATGTTGCACAATCCGGCTTTGAATAGTGGCTTAGTCTTGAGCAGTAGGCTCTGAATCCAATTGTGGTTGTGCCACCTCATGAAGCAGCAGGCGAAAGCCAGACTGAGAGGCACATTATTTCTTTCTGTTCCTCTGTTTTCCGAAAGTAATCCCTTTGGCTGGAGAGACTGTCAGAGCCACCAAATTTTTTGCATAAATACAGCTATAACTGCGGAGATTATAAACCGAAGCGAGCAGTGATCAACATACATCTTTATATATAATGTATAGTGAAAGTAATGACTTTAACGTCGTCGTGTCCCTTTCTGCAGAGGATGTATAAGGGCATTGGCAATTCCACCCCTTGGCTGATTCTGGCAGGCTCAGGAGGCGTGGCTGACATCCTTGTCACACTGATGAATAGGGGCTGCTGGGATATGGACAGTGTTCATGAGCTGCTACTGGACACCTTTCCAAATGCCCACCACAGCACAGACATCAGTAACTGGGTCAAGCTGGTGAGAGCGACGTGCACAGCATGGAGGCAGGCACACACACTCTGCACAGATATGCACATCATAAGACTCGAGTGTTGCCAGAAAATGAGGCACACTGGGAAAGACTTTGAGAGGAGCTAAAGTGGGATTTTCATCAGTAGAATCGAAAATGTGAACCTGATGGCCTAATTACGAATATGAATCAGAGGGGGGGGAGATAAAAATAATGTAATTATTTCTCAAGCTGACACACACAGGGAAGGAACTGTAAATACAGAATATAATTGTAGCAGGGGTTTTTTTTTTGTTACTGACTATCCTCCTGCCAAGTAGATCCAGAAGATACTGGACCACGGCCATCTACTTACCGTCCATGACCCCGAACAAGAGAGCGCTGAGCTGGACACGGTCATCCTCAAAGCTCTTGTCAAAGGTAAAGTAGTTCTTTTGAGATGATCAAGAAAGGCTGCAATTTGGATGTAGAGCCCTGACAGCACTTTAGAGGTTGTGACATCTCGTACGGCGTGTGTGTGTGTGCGTGTGTGTGTCCAGCCTGTAAGAGCCAAAGTCAGGAGGCCCAAGACTTCCTTGATGAATTGAAGCTGGCTGTAGCCTGGAACCGAGTGGACATTGCCAAGAGCCACATCTTTAATGGAGATGTTGAGTGGAAGGTGAGACACACACACGTCTCATTCTGCAAATTAAAACCACCCAAACCATTTAGCTAACAGTCTGCAATCAGAGCATATCGCCAGGCGACACTTAGTGGTCATAATCTGCTCAGAATGCCGGCGTGTTCGCCGTCTTAATTTAGCCATAAGCAATACACACAAAGCACTGCTAAGGCTGATGGGGAAGTCATTAGCTCCGCGGGTATTTGGTCATAAACCAAACTAATGGACAATTTCATAACCTGACCTGATGACGGTGCACAAAATCTTCATTGTAGCCCGACAGTTGTCGAAGCATTTCACAGAGAAACACAAACGTGGACTGCATGGTGGTGCTGGAGGACGAGTCAAAGTCAGCAGGACTCCCCCCGGAGTCGGGACCAAAGTGTTGGTCGCAGTGGAACCACTTCAGTTATCACTTTTGCATGAGCATTTCTTTCATTTTCAAGCTGATTTATAAACGAAAAGTACTCAAGTAGTGTGAAAGGGAATGATGACATTCTTGCATAACACAAATAAATGTGACAAGCCGTTTGTAAAACCAGGCTTGAAATTAGTTTTCGAAATGATAAATAGTCAAGTACTTGAAGTCAAGTGGGCGAGGGAATATAAAAACAAGTGCAAAGAATGATTAATATGTAGCTTAAGATGTGAAATATACATGTAGTTATTTACAATGTGGCAATATGGAGGAATGGGAGTAACATGGAGACTTGATCTCTGCAGGCATTCGACCTTGAAGAGGTGATGATGGACGCTCTGATCAATGACAAGCCGGACTTCGTGCGCCTCTTCGTGGACAACGGTGTGAACCTGGGCCAGTTTCTGACCTATGGTCGTCTTCAGGAGCTTTACTGGTCCGTGTCAGAGAAAAGCCTCCTCCACAACCTGCTCCTCAAGAAGTACGAAGAAAAGCAGCTGCTGCTCGGCACCGCCAGGACGCCCGGCCCCCCCGGGCACCATCCATGCGAGCAGGGGGACCGGAAGCCACGCTTCACCCTCTACGAGGTCGCCAAAGTACTGAAAGACTTCCTGCACGACTCCTGCAAAGGCTTTTACCAGAAGATCCCCACAGTGAGTGATGAACACTGTCATAACTGATCCACTTATTCTCCTCTGAATAAGAAATACTTCCAACTGATGAATGAAGTCCCATTTCATATCCTGGCAGCGACAGCCATACGCTTCATCTTGTGACACCTGTAAGTGAAGCAAAGCCTCTTTGTGACCACTTGTCAAATAATGAATTGTGAGTCGAGGGTGGTTATCCCCTTCTTATGATCGCTGATAGTTTCCTTTGAGTGTAAGAGGCTCGAACGATGCAAAGAAAGAGACAATCGACTCAATGGTGAACTCCTGGTGGATTCCTGGAAACATTGAATCATTGGTGATGACATCATCATCCTATTTTTCTGTCTTTCTTTACTGATTTAATGTTTTGTGTATATCATTTGTGTCACACAACTACATCGTTTTCCTTTCCTCCTATCGTGTCAGTGACGCTCAAGATGTTTCTCGTGACCCAGTTAATTGGGTCTAACTGCTCAGCTCGGAGTATTACAGCTCATGAAAAACTACAGCTTGACATGAAACTGAGCAAAACGTAAACCACGAAAATCATTTTTCACAATCAAGACATTTATAATAGAATAATTAAGTGTCTCTCCACAATATATTGATATGAAAAAATACAAATAAATGAGGCGTCTGCTACGACAACCTCACACTGCTGACCATCATTAGCAAATGTAGGCGTCACAACTCGACTGCGTGTAGCTGCTCCCGACTATAATCATGTATTACATCTGTGTACTCCAGGAGAAGCCAGCAAAGGGTCGACTGTTCCACACCCAGAAGAACCTGGCCGAGCTGGAGGAGCGCTGCGAATACCCTTGGAGGGATCTTTTCCTCTGGGCGGTCCTGCAGAACCGTCAGCAGATGGCCAACTATTTCTGGGCCATGGTCAGTGTTATCAGCTTCCTGGGTCGGTTCAGCTCCGACGACGGCGACGCCGTGTGGTTCAATCAATAAGTCTGATGTGTCTCAAACTGAAGTTCTGGTTTGTTCTCTGTTCCCAGTGAACAGCAGCGATGTGTCCCAGCACGCTGCAGGTGTAGTTCAGACGTGCCCGTACGACAACGTCACACTAGATAATAGCACCAAGAAAGTAGCACAGTGAACGACAGAGCCGTCTTATCTCCATGAGCATTATTCAAATAAAGGTCAAGCAGGAGCGATTCCTTCAATGAGCGGAATCGCTATGCAGACGAAATAAACCCCGACATGGGATCGATCCTTTATGGTTTAAATGACACCAATCAGCGGTAATTGCTCTTTCTCTTCAACATCTTTTCAAGGCACCTTTCATTTCGTTATTGCCCTTCCTCATACTAAAGGAACCAATTACTGTAATCTCCCAAGCGGTCACCCCTGATGTCTCCTTTTCTGCTTCTTATTTCAAACATTATCTGTGATAACGGTCATTGCGTTCATTCTATGTACAGAACTAGCAGGGATATCTGCATTCATAATGTGAATAATAATGTATTTCTCATGTAGCAGGCGTCTTTGCTGCAGATATCTCTATTAAATATACAAATATATGAATTCAGGAGTAACATCATACACTGTCATGTACAAATGATGATTTAGGAACACGTTATAAGACCACAACTTTAAGTGAAGAGCCCCTATTTTAGTATTTTTCATATAATTCTTATAAATGATTCTGCTACAAAGTATAGGACCCTTGAATGTTGCTATTACCTGTCGGATCAATACACCAATATCTTCCCAGAATAGACCAAAGTGAGATTATCACTGGGCATCCTTTGGCTCTCATGTTCCTATGAACAACCTCTTCCTGTCCTCACATTATCGGCCGACAAGGAATCGATGTGATGCTGAAACACTTGTTTAAAGAATTAGTTCATCATTTTGTGCGACGCATATTTACTTTCTTTCCGCGCCGAGGACGAGAAGATCGATACCGTTCTCATTCTGTATGTCATTATTCAATACTGAAGCTGCACTTAGGAGATGGTTAGCTGGGCTTAGAGTAACGACTGGAAACAAGGGAAGCGTGTGTTTAAAAAGCTCCCTGTAAACATCGTTCATGTAATAACACAAGACACAAGTAAAAAACAGGTAGAACCCATTTAGATGCAAAAGATGAAGCTCTCTAAAATTCGTAACTAGATGTCTATCACAGAGCCTTTTTTTGGATCCAGCTTTCTTTTAATCCTTCAGGGCCCAGAGGCGGTTGCTGCAGCACTGGCGGGTTGTAAGATTCTGAAAGAGATGGCACGACTAGAATCTGAGGCTGAGTCTGCACGTAGCATGAAGGAGGCCAAGTATGAACAGTTCGCCCTTGGTGAGTACCCAAACTGTTGCTTCTGATGCGATCAGAAAAAGTAGAGGTCAAACAAAGTGAAAGATGCAGATGTGATTTCTTCCTTGAACTAAAAAAACCAAAACAAGCACAGACAGATCCCACGAGGGAAGGAATACAAAACAAATCCGAATGTGAGACTCTGTGTTCTTACTGCTCGTATCATGACAGACGTCTTTGGAGAATGTTACTCCAACAGTGAAGACAGGGCGTATGCATTGTTGGTGAGGAGAACACACTGCTGGAGCAAATCCACCGTCCTGAACCTGGCGACCGAAGCAGATGCCAAAGCCTTCTTTGCCCACGATGGAGTTCAGGTAAGGAGACGTCCCCATATGTTCTTTTGTTGTTACACTCAGCTGCAACATTTCGTGCCTTTGAAGATCAGAGTCGTGCAGTTTATTGTGTTGCTTTCGCGTTGAAGTACTGATTTAATAAAATAAGTTAACTTGCAATAATTAAAATTCATCATTATTATTCAGTACAAGTATGATGTTTTGGATAATGTGGATTCTATAAACGAAGCACGAGCCCACGACCTGGGCATTTATTACTTACTCTGACTGTGTGTCTGGAAGAAGGAAAGGCCTTTCTGTGTGTTAAGACTTGATCAGTGGGTAGAAATTTGCGATTTTAATTGCCAGGGTAAAAATATACTTCCAAACTGGAAAGCAGAACTTTTGTCAGGCTTGTGGCGCCCTCTTGTGGTTTGTAAAGGTAGTTGTTTCCATCTTGTGGAGACCTACCTTGTTTGAACCTGAGATTTGAAGTAAATAACTTGTGCTGCAGGCTCTCCTCACGAAGATCTGGTGGGGAGCGATGACAACAGACACGGCCATCTCCAAACTCGTGGTGTCTTTCTTCTGTCCCGCTCTCATCTGGACCAACCTCATAAAGTTCAGGTGATTATCAATCCTTTCATCTTATGTGCCTTATGTGTCTCTTTGGTTGCATGCAGTAACACTGTCACGTATGTTTGTCAGCGATGAGGAGCTGG
Organism: Macroramphosus scolopax; assembly: GCA_901007825.1. Lineage (NCBI taxonomy): Eukaryota > Metazoa > Chordata > Actinopteri > Syngnathiformes > Centriscidae > Macroramphosus > Macroramphosus scolopax. The sequence goes on along the minus strand of CAAKHC010016436.1, from coordinate 21,355 downwards.
ATAATCGTAGCGGTCGAGAGCAGTTTGTGGAGCTGGACAGTTTGGACACAGAAAAGGCTCTGCTGCTCACCGATGACGACGACCCCCTGTGAGTGTCAACAAACCATGTAGCAACACAACTTCAATGTTGCTGTTGATGACGGATTTCTTTTATCCTCACTATTTGTTTTAAAATTTGCAGCATATTATTGTCTTGCAATGTTATTTGCTTTCTACATGTTGGACACATGCACACACACACACACACACACACACACACACACACACACACACACACACAGTCGCATAAAGAGCCTAAATTCAGCTTGTTCATGATAGTGATCACAAGGGGCAGAAAGGGTTTCTCGTGGAGGTTTTTCCGAGGCTGAGGGACTTTGTAGTATCGACCTGATGGCAGTAAGTGGAAGGACTGCTGGAGGGGATGAGACGGGTAATGCTTGAACAGACGGCCTTGTCTGATTACTGATCCAGGTGTGCAGTTCAGATAGGAGCGTCTGCAGTGAACCGGTTATCCTGCCGGCCTGATTAGTTATTCGGGAGATTTTAGTTTCTTGTTTGATGGTGAGGGCTTTGTACCAGGGTGGAATGTTGAAGGTTAGTATGGATTCAGTGACTCACCCTTAAACAGGGGTGCACATGTCCTTGCTGATAAATGAGATTCCTCAGGAGATAGAGACACCGTACTAAAAATCCACCACAGCACAGTGACACTCTGTAAACTATAAAACCGGTTAAAACAACACATGGTTATCATTTATAAAGCACACATTATAACTTGTTAGTCCTGTTGTAAGCCGTGTCTTGTTTCCCAGGGATTCTCCGCCCGGCGGTCCAGCAGTCCAGAGCTGTGCGTCCGTGTGGTGGCGTTTCTTCCTCCGTCGCTGGCGTCGCTTCTGGAGCGCTCCTGTCACCGTGTTCCTCGGTAATGTCATCATGTACTTCGCCTTCTTATTCCTCTTCACCTACGTGCTCCTGCTGGACTTCCGCCGCCCGCCACCCTTCGGCCCTGGAGTCCCGGAGATAATGCTCTACTTCTGGGTCTTCACCTTGGTGCTGGAGGAACTTCGACAGGTGACACATACATACATATTACACACTAAGTTGTCACACTGGTCAGTCTTTTAATACCACTTTGTACCTAAAGAGGCAATAGTAGAGGCGATATAGGAGCAAGATACCAAGATACTCAACTCCTTCACTCCATATAAAGTTACTGACAGTGTGAAAATGTTTGCTGAGTCAGCATTTCCTGACATTAACGGTGGACAACCCAACTGTGTGGTCATATGCTGCCGCTTATTGATTCAAAGTGTATTGATGAACAGGTCCATAAACTTACAAATAGCACCTTTACTCGTGCATCCTTCGCCTTTCGGTTTGACTTCCTCCCAGTGAGCCAGGTCAGACAAGCATATTCCCCAATTACACTAGTCCCGCTGAGCCTCCCTCCCCTGGGCACAAAGGCCCCAGCTGAGACGGACCTTCAGTGCTGTTCCCTCAGTTTGCTTTTCCACAGTGGAAATCGGAAGTCCCTGAGCTCAACAGAACCACGACACAGATTTCCAAAAAAAGCAGCACATTGCTACGGGGCGGTCCTGGCATTCTATCAAGCACAGCAGGGCTGTGCCTTCAAAGAGGCTCTGGCTCCGGGGTGCACGCTTCTCTCTTCAGTAAAACAATGTCATAGGCTCCACTGTTTCCAACCATACTTATCATAGAACAAGTTTACCAGAATTCTTGATGGATGAGCTGGTGCAAGATGTAGTTGCACGACCCCACAAGTGTTGGTTCCCTTTAGATCAGTAGACCTCACTGGTGTTCACACATAGGTTGAGGATTATGTATCCTTAACATTGTAATGCCATATCGCATTATTTCAAACATTCATGGCTGTTTTGACTCTTGAATCTAGTTTTGCAGTAGTGGAATTTAGTGAATAGTAATTATAGTAATATAATATATCAGTGCTACATATCATTTCATTTCAATCAGTCTACACTGTGCACATCTTATTCTACATCATATGAGAGGTTCAACATATCTTCCATCTGATATTTAAACATAATTCAGTGTCTTTAAATGCTCAGACACCCTCTGCAGGAATGTGCAGGAATAGCAAGGAAACAAAACTACAGTCAGTCAGTTATTTTGACAGGAAATTCTGTCTTTAAAAACACACACAAATCAGAGGAGGATTTATTAGAAGTCTCAAATGGCAGCTGTATGTGCAGCTGTGCAATAGATGTGATTTGTTTTTTAATCAAATCTTCCTGCGATGCTGCAGCTCCATCAGTTAGTTATTTAATGGTTTACACACCTTTGTAACGGCATTACACACTTCTCATCTTGTTTTAAAAATGTGCCATCTCGGGGCCAAGCACTTGGTCTTGGTACATTATATACATACAGAATATCTATACAACCAAATCATGAGGATGTGATTACACAGACATAGAATATGTTTACATATAAAACTCCAAATGTACAGAGAGGAACAACTTCAATGGAAAAGTAATTTAATGTATATTTTAGTGCCATTAGTAAACCAAAGACTGCATATATATAAATATGACCAAAACACATTTGTTATAATGACACTCAGAATATTAACACTACTAAGCACACAACAGTTAACACAAATTAGATTTAATTCGAAGTGAAAGCAAAGCTTGTGAAACAGGATTCACTGTCACCTCACATAATTCATCCTGAAGAAAAGGTTTCGTGGAAAATGCCTATTTATGTTTCACTAATTAAGGATTCATTTGACCATTTTTCCCAGAGTTACTAATGTTTTTTCATGATGCATTAATGATCTGTCCTGACAGAGCTTTTTTTCGGACGAAGAGATGAACATCTTGAAGAAGTTCAAGCTCTATTTGGAGGACAACTGGAACAAGTGTGACATGGTCGCTATCTCTCTCTTTGTTGTGGGAGTATCATGCAGGTAAATTATATTATTGACGCTGATGACACGTAGAAGAATATACTTGAGTAGCATCATCCTCAACAACACGTCAGACAGTATTAGTCGATGGTTTGACGATTTAGTTGAAATAAATCAACCATACAATAAGAATTGTCTGTTTCCTTTGGTTATGCAGGATGATTGATGGCACCTACGAGGCAGGAAGGACCGTCCTGGCAATAGACTTCATGGTCTTCACTCTGCGTTTGATCCACATCTTTGCCATCCATAAGCAGCTGGGGCCAAAGATCATCATCGTGGAGAGAATGGTGACGGAAACTAAACTCCACTATCAAAACATTCAGCTGCATGAGAAGGGATTGTTATTTTCATAAATCTAGATATGAAAGAATCTGTGTTTTTCTCCTCAGATGAAGGACGTTTTCTTCTTCCTCTTCTTCCTGAGCGTGTGGCTCATTGCATATGGTGTGGCCACTCAGGCTCTGCTCCACCCGAATGACCCGAGGATCGACTGGGTGTTCCGCAGGGCCTTGTATCGACCCTACCTGCACATCTTTGGCCAGATCCCCCTGGAGGAAATAGATGGTAAATTAAATAAGTCTAGACGTGTATTCAGCCATGAATTATAATGAAACCTCACAGCCGAATTGTCACGTTTAAAGTTTTGTTTTGGTTATTTATGCGATCATGATTTGCTTTCTTTTGCCTGACCTCTATAATATATTATTAATTTACTTTTTCTTCATTCAACAGCTGCTCGAATGCCTGAAATAAACTGCACCAACAACTCAGAGGAGATTATCATGGGCCTACGGCCGCCATGTCCCAACGTCTATGCCAACTGGCTGGTCATCCTGCTGTTGGTCATCTTCCTTCTGGTCACCAATGTCCTGCTGCTCAACCTGCTCATCGCCATGTTCAGGTCAGGAGCTTCTTGTTTTATATGATCAACACTGATAAAAGCTCACATCCTGATTATATTATTGAATCTCACGTTTGTTTTCTTCTTCCTTTACTTCCATCCATAGCTACACCTTCCAGGTTGTGCAGGGCAACACTGATATCTTCTGGAAGTTCCAGAGATACAACCTGATTGTGGAGTATCACAGCCGGCCCGCGCTGGCTCCACCGTTCATCATCATCAGCCACCTCTCTCAACTCTTACTCAGCATTGTCAAACAGCCCGAGTCCAAGCAGGAGCATCTTGGTATGCTGTGTTATTACGTCGAGCTCAGCACATGTCCATTACAGAACTATTAAGCCGTCTAATTTAAACATATGGTCTGCTTATCTCTGCCCCTCACCTGTTCTATCTATGGAAAGTGCCTGTGAATTGGCTGTTGGACTGCTTCCATGTGTGTGTGTGTGTGTGTTTTACCAGAGCGGGAGCTGCCGGCAGGGCTTGACCAGAGGCTGATAACATGGGAGACGGTACAGAAAGAGAACTACCTGGCCAAACTTGAGCGCCAGCACTGGGAGAGTAGTGAAGAGCGACTCAAGAGTACCTCCTCAAAGTAAGTGTTGTTTCTTTAAAGTAGCACTAGAATTTGCCAAACATTGATTCATTTAATTTTAAATAGGGGTCAACTCCAATGCATAATACATCATGTATATCTGATTTGGTTGTGATACAAGTATTTGTCACTAAGGGTCCAGAGCTTGCTGAAGATTGTTGGTGGGTACAAGGACCAAGAGAAACGACTGACATCAATGGAGGCTCAAGTAAGCCTTGAAAAGTCTCCACCATTTCTCATGATATAATAGGGACGCATTTTATATTTCACTTCAAATTCTAGGGCTTCACGTAACAGTCATCTTCGGATTTGTGTCCAGGTCAGATACTGTGGAGAGGTGTTGTCCTGGATGGCGGAGTGCTTTGCACAGAGCACACTGAAGTGTGGGAAAGACGCTCCGATCGCTCCGAGTGAGTCAACTGCCTATTGATGTAATATGGAAAACATGTGACGATCGTAGTCATAGTCATATTTTTTCTAATATAATCTTTTTTAATTTACTGTTTCTTCATGCACCACAAAATGGCATCGTCTCCGGCAGGTTACAAGGAAAGTAGCATCAGCAATGATGCACCTCAATGTCAACCAGAGAAAGAAGTCACATGAGGAGCAGAAGGACGACCAGGTGGTCGGGATGTGAAGCAAAAACCTTCCTGAACACTGATGAATAAAAGTGGGAAAGGGAGATGGTAGAATAGTAGTATATCATACTATATGTACTTCGTAAAGATTAGGATAGAGTAGTTGTGAATTTGATTTATTATAATTATGTATATCAACATATGTCCCAGTGGTTATTGATGGTGTTGCACGTTTGATTAAAACATGAAGCCTTGTTCTTATATTCACATGACTGTTTGTGTATTTCTGACAAAGGTTACATTTCTTACAACATTACCAGGTTCCCTCAGTAATGCTGTACTGCAGTTAAACTCATCACTTCTCATAACATATGAAGATGTGGCCCAGGTCAGTGGAAGACACTACAATGACTTGAAACATGAATGTTTAAGATTTATTTTCTTAAATCCATGTATTGTATAGTTTATTAATTGCAAACAAACAAACATTCAGTTATCACTAAAACTGTCATAGTTGACACATTGAAAACTGTTATACAACCAGTGAAATACCTTGAATCTGAATGACCTCACGTAGACGGCGCCAGGCTTTGACGTGACGTTCTGTTAAATGATGCTCCTATTAACTTGATAGTCCTTCGCTTCGTGGTTCATCTTTAAAAACAGTTCCATGACGGTGGACCCATCCTTTCCACGAGGTTGCTCTCACTGGACACATTCTCAGACGTTCTGCAGGTTTTCGTGTCTTTGGGCCCGCTGTGCATGAACATTGAGTACTGAGTAACCTTCTTCAACATGAGTACTTGACTGGCTGACCTTGCACACAAGGACAGAAATAGTACACTGTACTAATATACTGTAACTAAGATTACGAACAAAATCAAGGCGTGTTTGTGTTATTTCAGTGCTTCACAGACGTTCCTTTTGTAATTATCAGACATGACAAGCCTCTAAGCCACCACAACATTGCTCTATGGCACAGTGCTATTTGGCTCCACTTCCCTGAACAATGGTTTGCATACAATCGCTCCTGTGCATCTTTTCCCTCTGTAGTCAGCACGAGTCGCCCACATGCTTGTGTGCGTATAGTGATCTGGAACGGCTGCTGCTAAATGATACATCTCTCCACAGGGCCACTTCAGTTCCAAACGCACAGTTAGTCTCATTCATGACAAGCAAAACAAAGTTGTGTTAACGTTTGCAGAAGCGACTTTACATTTGTAACAGTATACATCAATATTTTAGGGTGTTTGATCTTTTCGTTGATACAAACAAAATCCAAACCTGCTTCCAACTGCTGGAAGTGATACTGTCAATAACAAATGCACATAATATTGCTTGTCATTTTTGATAAATTACAATTTTAATCTGTATTGTGTTCTGTAATGTACACTATACGCAAAGGCCTTGGAAACACACAATGTATTCATCGGAAAATATTACATTCCTAACATATTTTGATAAATTAGTTGGCAAGTAGCAGGTTTAAGCTTTAGATTAGGTGTATTGATATGTATTGGTTGGAGGCAGGAATGTTTCCTGACAGGATGTCTCCAATAATAGAAGCAATGCGCTCGTCTGCAGCGGACAGTTGTGATGAGGAAGAGCCTCCTCCGATAGCTGTTTTTTGTGCGTACTAACCATTAGTTTCCTTGCATCCAGTTTCATATCAAACCATCATAAGTATCACTTTGAATTTAGTCCCGTGCAACTGAGGCCTCAGGTTTTCTAGGCTGCACTGTTCCCTCACGGTGAAGCATATTGTCAAAATGGGATGTGACCTCACAGCGGATAAGAAGAGTGTCATCTTTAACAAAGGCTCTCTGGCTCAGCTGATTCAGGTGCAGAAAGGTCACGTAGCCAAACCCTTTGGGGTTGCGCTGAATGACGGGCTTCTGGAAGGCTTGCAGATCTGGCTTAGTTTCCATCACCTCCATGTGGTGCTGACCCTCAGGTCCCTGGTCCAGGATGGTAAGCCGGATCGTTCCCTGGAAAGGCCACGTCAGCTGACCATCAAAAGTCCCTTGCATGGTGTGGACAAAGAGGGAGATATAGTTAGAGCAGCGTGGGGCATTGGGGGCCTGCAGATGTAGGCGCAGGCATAGTTTGTAGCCTGGACGGCCAGTGTAGAAGCCTGGGCTGTGCTCAACCACTGAAAGGCCTGCTTCTTGGTTCCGGATGTGGCCAGAGAAACCTGTGAGGCGCCAGATGAAGATTCCATGGCACTGCTGGGCCTCCAGCTCCTTCACCGTATCCTCCAGCATAGATACCCGCCGCTGGAGCTCTGCAAGCTGGCCTGACTGAGGAACAGACAGGACAATAGTTTCAATTGACACGCAAAGCTTTATAAACAACGGGTAGAGACAATGTGCTAGCAAAACATGCTGGCAAAATGTTTGTACAATCGTAAAAAGAAAAGCGACACAATTCTTGCCTTTTAAAAAATATGACCTGATTAAGACAAGGCCGTGTACTAAAGATATTTTCTTTTACCTTCACATCTCTAGTTCTTCTTCCAAAATATGAACAGGCTCAAATAAAAAAGGTTAGAGATATTCCTTTAAATACAACTATTGCTTGACTCTTCTGCTTGTCTATGTCTTAAAACATCTTGCTCTGCATTAAATCAACTCATTACTTAAAGTTAAAATCAAAGTGATTGATCCGCTTACCTACCAATTCCACCTGTGCATTATCTGATTATATATAATGGGATCAAAGACTAAAAGTACATGTGTGTTGATAGATTCTGTGAAGCCTGGACGACATTCCATACCCGTGTATCTTTTAAGATGATGAGCTCACGCAGCTGGTGGTCCTGTTTTACGAGTCGTGCATCCATCTCCCGGAGCCTCTGCATCTCCTCGCTAGGCTGACATGGGGCACAGTTGCTGCTGCAGTTTGCAGCTGGTCTACAGGCGGATGCAGATGCTGCAGCTCCTTGATCTTCAGAGGAAACAGAAGGTCCAAGCGCCCAGAGGGATTTGGGCGCGGTGTTATTGAGGCCAAGGCCGCGTAAGAACTCTGCCATGTAGCGCATATGCATCTGTGTGAATTCCTGCATGTGCTGAGCCAAGTTGTGGCGCTGCATCTGCAAAGGAACACAATTTTCTTTGTCACATCTGATCTGCTAAAAAGAGTAGAAGTTGTGTAACCAGCAGGTTCTCAAGGATTGTCCTGTCAACAGTGTGTGTAAGAATTAAGAAAAACAGTTGCTTTAAATCTCATCACTTACCCTTTCCTTACATCCAAATATGCTAAAGGTGCAGGCAATCGGTGCTTTGGGGCAATCTGTATCATAATGGGACTCCATCTGAAACGAAACATAAACCGCTTAGCTTCATTCATATTTATTACTGTATATACTTTTGAACAAATTCAACAAGGGAACCCTCTACCAACGGACTTATTTCACACAGGAAATCATTCAACCATCATTTGAAGTTACTACTGTAGCTGCAGCTGTGAGATGCACTGTGGAAGGGTGTGGAGTGGTTCCTCATCATTTAAACAAAGGGGAACTTCATGTGGACAGAGGTGTAAAAACGAAGGACATTTCTGACTTGTCATTGACATAAAAACACAATTCTCATGAGCAGTTTAATGTCCCAGTAAGCCATACCAATACATTCACATATTAACTTACAACTAGGGGAACATGCACATGGAATGCAGCCATTACTCATCCAGGACCAACTCACCTGATTTCTGATGAGATCCATCTCACAGTACTGGCACTTGATGCTGGCAAAGGGACATAGCTGCTCATGACGCTGAAAGAGCCACCAAAACCAGATTGTTAGGGCACCACATCGATGCGTGATGAAACTAAGCAATGTTGCAGTGAGAACTACTTGGAATAATGCAAGAGGAACAATGTAATAATGGCATCAATAGTACCTCTCTCTCCTCATATACAAAGCAGGCTACACAATCTGGACACGACACAGGTCTCCTTGGGCACTCAATAGTTGTGTGCTCCTCTAGTTGGCTTTTTCTCACAAGCTGTTGGCACTGTGGGCAGGGTGCAGTTGCAAACTCACACTGTGCCAAATGTTTCTGGAAGGAAAACGATGTGTTGAAATAATGCAGTGGTTCATTCATAACATTTCCTCGTCCAAACCGGAAATAGATACATGTCTTCTCTTGCAGGAGCCCCTAAAGTCCCTCAATGCTCAATTACTGTGCCCATTAGACACTTAAAGTATCTACTTTGCATCCATCACTGTGACTATTCTTGATTTAATTTGATATAGGCTGCATGTTTTGCCTGTAACATTTTTAGAGCATTCCAGTATGAAAGCTGTACAACGGTCCTTCACTTATACTTCAATATATTCCAAAAACGATGTAAGTAACACAAAGAAATTCTGAAAAGGCTAAGGAATGTCTTTATTATTCAGTATGAAAAGCAGTTATTGCAAGTGAAACCTATTTTAATGTTTATATGCTTATGTTGTTTCAGAGGGACTTGAACATTTGTAAATGCATCCTTTAAAACACCCACCTCTAAATGTCGAAGCTCCATTTTGTTGGCACAGCCAGGGTTTGGACAGCAGACAGTTAGGGAAAGAATCTCCCTTTTGGCAAAGTTATCAGGAAACAGCTGGTCTTCCAACAGCATTACATTGTCAACAGGGCACCTCTGTCCTGTATCCCTGTATTCCAATAATATGTAACAAAAAATATAACAATATTAGGATTATCGAGTATTATTGAGTAGCCTTATATAATAATTGAACAGGAGAGGCTGTGCTACAATCAAAATGTCATGTCATTTACATATTATGTATAGGCATTTGTTTTGAATCTTCTAGTCAGTAACTGTAAATTCATTATAAACCTAAATTAGTGTTGGCTGTTATCCAGGAAGTGATAAAAGAGCATACCGTATTGACTTCTCAATGCAGTTCTTGCAGAAACGGTGACCACATGGTGTTTGAATGGCATTCTTCAAAGCCATGAGGCAGATAGGGCACTCGTATTTACTCTCCAGGGGTGGGTCAAACTCTACATCATAGCCCTGGACAGGGGACGCAGTATAAGGACTCGTGGGGTTGCTGCTGAGTAAGGTGCCGAGGTTCTCTGAAGGGCTGAGAATGGATTCTCGTTCCTTTTCCAGCATTGCCAATCCACAGCTGGACAGCTCTCCTCCAACAGCTCCTTCATAACTGTCCTCCTCCAAACTCCGCTTATTATTGTCAAAGCAAGACATCTGAGGAAAGTGGGACAAAATTAGGAATTGTAGGGTGTGACTGTCATAAAATAAAGCATATTATATCCATTATTTTGGTAAGGGCAACCAACAAAAGCATGATTAATTATCAAGAAAGTTGCCAGTTAATTTTCTGTCCATGGACAAAATTCTGAATTTGAGTTGGGTACCATGGTCATGGTTCCTTTTTATATAATGAAATATTTGGATTCATAGATTTGTGAAAAAAAATTATATCTAGACTATTACACAGCAGTTATAATGTACACAATTATACATATTGAATTACTAACATGATACCGACGTGAGATTGAGGAGTTACAATTTAACGTGACCAATACGTTTCTTCCTAAAATGATACAACGTCGCGCTAACTCGGGAAATAACGTTTTTGTCTTTCGCTTTCATGATACCTCAACATGGTCATAGCTAAAGCTGTTCTCTAGATAATATGTCCCAAATGTTTGCCGTAAAATAAATTGAAGCTTACGTAAAAAGTTAGCGATGGTCATGCTCTTGTATGCGGAACTGCAACTTTAAACCTGTCTGTGGTTACGTTAACTGTTAAACAGGATTCAAAAAGATACTCACTTTAACAGTCGGTAGCAATCGCACGTCCCCTTAGAACAGCATTGAAACACTGACTGTGTGTCTTCTAAAAGTTAGATGAAAAGCTAATACACACTCATGTAGAAAACGTCTAGTACTTTTCGTTTCTAACTGAATTTCCTGTTTTTTCCCCCAAACGTCACCAAAGAAAACCTTGTGATTTTTCGGTCTGATGTGAACATGAGCGCCACCGCCCGGTCGGAGGCCGGTCATTGTTGCCACAGAGCAGAAAGACAGAAAAATGGCGGACCTCAGGAAAATCAGTACGGAGACTTTGCACTGCCGTGTCGGCTCCTCACGAAAAACGTCATGTCAGGGGAAGCTTTTCATCCTACTTTGTGTACTGATAGTGGATTCCGGGGGAGCTACGACCCACTGGGTTGTCACAGAGGACGGAAAAATTCAACAACAAGTATGACAATTCGCTCACTGAGCCGCTAGCGCTCCCATTAGGTTGCTAGCTTGTAACGTTAAGGCTAGTTTTGTTAGCATTAATAGTAACGTTTTTTTCTGTATGGTTTGATTATACAGTTTTATAGATTATTTTCAATCACCCAAGACTCGTTTTATGTGTCATACAGACAATGTAACAATGGCATTCTTTTGGTTTAATCTGCTAGCTTACGCCAGCCACCTTAAAACTGGCGTCAACGCCAATGTTAAGTGATCGAAGTCAAGATGACCCAAACATTTTGGCCCGATGTCAACGTCTGCTTATCAGTAGGCTGTTGATGTTCCGCCAAAACTGTGAGCAGACAGCTACCTTCATTTGGAGAGAAAAATACGTGCTTATGCGTGACAGACCGTGTGGCTGCTGATATTGAACATCTGGAATTCAACCTAACAATAGTTGATTTCTTACATGACTAAGCAAATCGAATTTATCGTTATGATCATGCCAAAAAAATTACGTCCTGCTTGATTGTGTCCGGCACTCACTGTGACTTACACACTGTGTACTATTACTCACATACTGTCCTGACCGTTTTTCACTTGTTTCAGGTTGATTCACCTTTGAATCTGAAGCATCCCCATGATGTAGTGATCTTTATGAGGCAGGAGACTCGTGTTAACTACCTCAAGAAACTAGAGGTGTGTGACTTGACAGTGTTGTGTTCAAACATGTCTATGGGTTTTACTTTGAATTCTCACTCTCTTCTCGACTTTTAATCAGATTCCTTGCTTTCAATTTAAGAAAAGTTGCACACTATCGACATATGTTCATGCATTGATTACTACTAATGTACCTTCATGCACCCATTAGCGTAACTGCTTATCCTTTTCAAATACCTTATATTAACGTCTCTGTAATTACCTTGTGTTACTTGATATGTCAGTTCTCCATTTCTTTACCTTATTCATCGTCACTGACTCTTTATCCTTGATCATTGTTGAGCAGAAGCAGCTTGTGGCACAGAAGATACACATCGAGGAGAACGAGGACAGGGACACAGGGCTGGAGCAGCGGCACTACAAAGAGGATGCAGACTGTGTTATGGCAAAGGTACCCCTAGGGGACTTGGACCTGTATGATGGCACTTACATCTCATTAGAAAGCAAAGAGATCAGGTAAGTGTAGGCCTCTGTCAATCTTTTTTTTTTTTTTGCTGAGCACTAAATTGTACCATAAATAATTGCATGAAACGGTATTGAGCTGAGTTGGTTTTGAAAGTTGGTGACGAGAAGCTCGCCATTCTTTGTCAACGAAACCAGATAAGACCAATAGGAATATTGCTCTCTCCACAGTGCTTATATAGCACCATTTAAGTTTTAATACTGTAGCGTAGTTAAAGAGATGAGGCTATACAATATTTAACCCTGTTGTGTAAAGTTAATTTTTATTGTCAAAAAATAACATGCCTATATAACATGAATATATAAACTCACAAGTGAGCTGTGTTACTTTTCAATATACCGTATATTTTCATTTTTAATAAGTAGTCATCTTTTTCTCCCCTCTTTCTCATAGCCCCGAAGACTATGTGAATTCTCTGTCGGGTCTGCCCCCAGACCTGGAAAAGCCTGACTGTGTCAGAGTGTTTGAACTACCTTATAGTATCCATGCTTTCCAGCATCTCAGAGTGAGTAGAGTTTGAATGTGTCTGTGGTTTTATGGTCAATGGAACAAATTAGGAATTACTCGCTGTCTGTGCTTATGCTCATACTTATAACATTAAGCATCACAGGTTAATTAGGGGTTGGTCGTAAGGCAATCAGATTTATTTTAATTGTAATTCTGTAGACATTTGGATTTCTGCTTCTGTATTCCTAATTTGTAGTTTAAATATTTTCATTACAGCTGTCAGGTGAGTTCTGTCAGAAGCAGAACTATGTATTCTAACTGACTTGGTCTATTCTAGGGCGTGCAAGAGAGCGCAAACCTTACCTCTCCACTGCTGTCTAAGGAGGATCCCATTTTTAGTTCACTGTCTCATAAACTAGGCCAAAGTATTGATGTGGTGGGCCATCGCATCCATCAGGGATTACTGAGGGTAAGTTCTGTCTGTTTATCTTCGACTATTTTTGGGTTTTTCCCTTTTGCAGATTTTGGACAAAAGCATTGAATGTTATTTGTTTTTTATCGCATTTACATTTTTTTTTTTTTTACATCTGTCACAAATCTTTTTAATACAATAAGAAGTTTGGCATGGGAACTAAGAAAGAACAGACTTGCATTGTTGGGATTGTGTGTGTGCATGTGTGCATTTATCTGCCTTCCTGAAACTCTGCAGTAGAAAGTCTGCAGCTTTGAAGTTTGATTGACGATGACAAGATAATAAAATATTCATTGTTTACTTCAATGTATTTGATCTCCACAATACATGTAGGCATTTTTTGCTTTAGCCATAGCATCGAACTGTAAAAGGGGATAGACAGAATGTTGTTTTGCACGTTTCATTCTCCATTAACTGCTCCTCATAATGACTTCTTTGCTATTATATTTTAAAATCATTTGACTGACTAGTTTTGGACAAAAGCTGCATTCATAATATCATGAAGTCAGTCCAGTTGGGTAAATGACCAAGAGCCATTGTGCAGTAAAACAAATAGTCCAACAATCTCTTGAAGCATAACATTTGGCAGTTTGTCCTCCGAAGAGATACAATGTATGATTGTGTGTTCCAGAATTCATCGTCCTGGGTGCTGTACAACATGGCTTCATTCTATTGGCGCATGAAGAACGAGCCTGAGAGGGCAGTGGACTGTGTGGTGCGCGCTCTGCACTTCTCCCCAAGGTACCGTCAGACTAATCAGATGGTCACTGCAGTTGTGTGCTGTTGTCATTTCAGACTTTTTTTTTATACACAGATGCCTACATTCTCACACTCTCTCTGTGTATTATACCATTAGGCAGCACAAGGATGTAGCCCTGGTTAACATGGCCAACATCCTGCACCGCGCCCATTTCTCAGCAGATGCCGCCATTCTAGCCCATGCTGCCCTGGACCTTACCTCAGATCTCTTCACCAGCCATTACACATTGGGCAACATTTATGCTGTAAGTGGAAAAGAAGCAATTCCATTGCAACCACGCCATGTGTATCTGAGTCATATTGTCCAACTTTCAACATGGTATGTCATTAGCTGTGGGAAAGTAAATGGTTATGCAACCGGAAAGTTAACATACTTTTATAGTCCACCTAATAAAACAGCACACCACATGATGGGTTATAAAGATGCTTTGGTAGACCAACTTGCACTTGGCACATAGAGAAATGCTTTCCGTGTCACTTTTTGCTGCATCCTTATTTGGTCTGTAACCGTTGATAATGTCCCTTGGAAATTGAAAATGAACTAAGATTAGTAAAATTAGTGTTGGCATATTTTATTGCAAGGGGATTTTTGCATTCCACAAATCAGTGCTTGGTCGTCTTCATGGTCTGTATGTCACTTCCTCTGTCCCTGCCTGACCAGATGCTTGGGGAATACAACCACTCAGTCCTGTGCTATGAGCAAGCACTACAGGCTCAGCCAGGCTTTGAGCAGGCCCTGAGGAGGAAGCATGCAGTGCTCTGTCAGCAAAAGCTTGAGCAGCGCCTAGAAGCCCAGCACAGGTAGACAAACACTTGTACGCACACACTTGAAGTAGTTTTTCTTGCTTCAAAAACCACAAAATGTACATTAGATGTAATATAAAACATGTAATTAAATAGAGTTCAGCTTAAAAGAAATCGGTTTTACTGACTTGAAGGGGCAGTTGTAGAATTGACATTTTTAATATTTGTGATTATAATTGTTCTTTATGAACGAGATTGTACGTTTTTAAGAAAATAGAGCACCTAGAATGTACAACATATCTTTGTTTAGACATTGCAATATTCTTTCAGTGAAATATTTTCAAAACTATCATTGGCATCTAAGGAACAAGTATCTTCATTCAGTATTGTGAGGGTCGGATGATCATGTGATATTCTGTGGTACCCTGCTATGCATTACTGTCATCTGTATTTTCCCTTTCTCCTTTCCCCGCATGCGTAGATCTCTGCAGCGGACACTGAATGAGCTGAAGGAGTACCAGAAGCAGCATGACCACTACCTTCGCCAGCAGGAGGCACTGGACAAACACAAGCTGCTGCAGGAAGAGCAGATCCTGCGCAACATTATCCATGAGACCCAGATGGCCAAAGAAGCCCAACTTGGTAAGATGCCATGCAAAGTAACTAAGCTGGGGTGTAATAGAAGTAACGATCCTTAAAACAAGCAAATTCTGTGGTCTCCCTTTTCAGTTGACTCATTCTTTTACATTGCGATATCTGTGATAGATCAAATCTATCAGTCTGCATTTCCAGTTAGTCAGGATGTTCTACAATAGATAAACACTGAGGGGAATAAAGCAGGCGCCTGAAGTATTCAGTGCTCATTCTATGGGATGTACGAGACGATTTTAACTTAAGAGAACTGAGGTGTATATGCATCATAGTCCAAAATAAATGTGATGAATAACGTGCGTATGGAAATAACAAGCGGCATTCAGTTTGTGTTGACACATCAATCTGGATTTTATATGCCTACATATTGCTCTATACACTTCATTTGATAATGCATTTTAAAACAGCAGCTGAGTATTGTGTGCTATGTGAATGTCAGGAAACCATCAGATGTGTCGGCTGGGCCAGCAGCAGCGCAACCTCAACTGCCCCTATGATCTGCCTGTGCGCTATCACCGTGGCGATCTGTTTGAAAATGTACACTATGTCCAAGTAAGTCTTTCATGTATTACCATTTAGGGGATGTTTAGAAGCGAGGACATTTTAATGGGAGCAAATAAATGCAAAATCCCTTTTTTTTTCTTCCATTGTTCACAGTTTGGGGAGGAAGTGTCAGTGGCATCCAGCGTGGCACTTGTGTCAGAGCGCAGCTCCAACCAGACAAAAACCAACCCTCAGCTCCATCCTTCTGTGTCCGGGGACCAGGACCCTGTTGCCGCCCTCTGGGGCAACCTTCACGATACCACACAGGTAAGACAGTTAACTGTTTTGTTTTTTTTTCTTACTTTTCTTCCTTTTACACTATTTTTCTTTCCTGAACACTATACACTCAGAGACCATTGTGACATGTCAAACTACGTAGTTCTACTAACGCCAAATCACTCTTTGTCTAATGCTTGTGAGGACAGGGCCGTCAAAAGACCACAAATCCAAGGAGGGACTGAAATATATAATTTGACTCAACAGTACAACAGGGTTTACTATAAGTGTGTGTTTTGTTGTAGGACATGCAAAGGATTGTTTGGCCTCAGAGGACTGACTGTGCTCGTGAATACCCAAGTGTCCCCCCTGCACACCTCCTGCCCACATTCTACCTTCCACCTGTAACACAGGGCCCCAAGTAAGTACATACACCTGGATGGCGATGTTTTGTGTTGTAGCAGTATAGAGGCGTTCCATTTGCACTTAAAGTTTCTCACAATGATCTTCAAAAGTGCTGCACACATAAGAGTGAGTCCTGAGTTTATATCAGAAGAGGACAGCATAAAAATGAGGAGTTTCATTGTGTGTCTTCAGCACAGTGGCAACTCTCCTGTATGGCAGTAGAAGTCCTCCTGAGACAGTTGCTCTGCCCAGCTGTGGTCCTGTCCCCCAACCACCTCCAGCTCTCCTGCCTTCTTCACTAGACTGGCCCCTGGAAGAAAAGGAGCTGCCAGATCCCTTTGCTTCCCAGGTGTGTGTCTGTGTATGTTTAGAATAGAAAAACATGGAGGAAGGTAAAAGGTGTAGCGTAGTAATGTGTAGTAAGGTTTTCCATGGCAGAAATTAACATGAATGTGTCTGATTACAGATTCTGCAGTTACGCAGTGGAGGATGGACATTAGAGCAGATTGGGTCCAGAATAGCTCAAGCCATGAAACAAGTAAGTTCTTCTATACTTCTATGTTTCTTCCAAATAATGTTCCTCAAAGTTACGGTCATTTCCATCGATCATTGCTGCACTGCTCTCTGCAGTCCAGTTATTCATTTATTGTGTTGCCATAATTGTAACCAGCTTGGACGTTTAAATTTACAGTGTGGCACATAACATGTTCTGTTTTTAATTTGTAGAACATTAATTCACC
This sequence comes from Macroramphosus scolopax, assembly GCA_901007825.1. Classification (NCBI taxonomy): domain Eukaryota; kingdom Metazoa; phylum Chordata; class Actinopteri; order Syngnathiformes; family Centriscidae; genus Macroramphosus; species Macroramphosus scolopax. The sequence goes on along the minus strand of CAAKHC010016436.1, from coordinate 3,954 downwards.
CTTGACTGAAACAATGTTCCTATACTCACACTGTCAATGAATAACTATTCTAAATTACCCCCAGCTGAATTTATCTGACCTTATCTTAAGTCTCTCCATTTCACAACTAACAGACATTTCTTTTGTATATGTAGGACACTATACCCAGCTGGCAGGTCCACAATGAGGCATCTTTGTTCTGGCGGGCCAAAGGCAATGGTAGCCATGCCCTGCAGTGCCTGCGCCATACGTTGATGTCAGCCCCGCTTTCCCACCGCCTGTTGCCCCTCACCAATGCTGCTAACCTGCTGCTACACCACGGCTTGACCACCAACGCACAGGCACTGATGGAGCAAGCACTGGTTCTCAATGCATCAGAGGTAATGGCACATCAAAAAATACTGCTGATTTGAGGTGCACAGTCACACAGTTACTGCCTTATATGTAGTATAAGCTTTTGGCCACTTTATTAGGTACACACGACTGTTTGTACAAATAAATAGTTACTTCAGATGTTTGTGGTGGAACAGCACGATTTTAGTCGGCATGTTTCCCTCATGGTCAGGACCTGTGTCAGTGTAAATACATTTTGGTCTGAAGGAAAATTGCACATTCTTCTTGACACAGCAGGGTTTATTTAGCAGAGCAGTATTGGAAAATTCCCATTAATGATGTTCAGGTTCAGGTACCAGTGGTAGAATCCAGTATATGTAAGAACTGGATTTGGTAATGATGGTGTTCTGGCCTATTTTACTTTGTGAACGAGCTCATTTATTTGCCAGGAACTGCAGAAATGAGTTGTGTATTTAGCCGAGTCCCTTTTCTCTTGGTACTTCAGTGTAACCTTTTGAGCACACACAGGATGGTTTTTAAACATACTCACCTGGTAAGGGGAAATTATAAAACCTTGCATTATTTTCAGTAATCAGTTGCCGTTACAATTACAAGACTGTTGGATGTACAAATATCTGAAAAAACTAAATTTTGTTTTGTTGTTTCTTCCTGCTTCAGCCCCACACCTTGCTCAGTTTGGTGAGCTTGCAGTTGGCCCAGGGCAATGTGACAGGTGCTGTAGCCTTGTTCCGCCACATCCTGATGGCGGCCGTTTCCTCCCCGACTTCCTTCTCTTCTTTTGCTAGCTGTGAACAGTGCTGCACCAGCTTACCTTTGCTGCGCTGTCTACAGTTTTACCCCTTCCTCTACAATCTCTCACACCGGCAGCCCTGCTCACGTGAGTATTGACAAACACAGAGTAAGAGAAGATAATTAATATATCCCCCAAGTAGAATATTAGTTTATCTTAGAATGTACTACTTATACAGCAAAGCTCCAAGATTTTGTTATATAACTGAACTGAACTGTTTACTGTGATACAGTTTCAAAACATTAGCAGTGACCCTGGAGAAAGTTACATGATTTGGAGGCACTGCTGTGGAGTAGTGAGAGAGCTTTGCATCTTAAGACAATGTTCATCATGGGTTTTCAATGTTCTTTGTAATTGCAAAACTGCTCCCTCTTATAAACCAGGTTAAGAGGAGTGGGAATTCTGAACTATATCATAGCTGCTGCTCATATGTCACTGGTGTGGACAGGGTGTGTGCTTGTGTTCTATTCATACACTTAGAAACCCCCCATGTTGACCCCCGAAGTTGCAGGAGTGTACGTGAAGGACATGTAGTATGTTGTGCCTCTCGTGTGAACAAACACAGTGCACCTACTTCTTTATTCATATCAGTTGAAGTGAAGTGAAAAGTGCTTTGAAGTGGAGAAATTTTGCCACTCAATAATTAAAGCTGCAGAAAATAGCTGCTGCCGAATATAGAAGGGTCTATAATTTACTCTCCAAAGCTAAATATTGCTCCCGAAAAGCACACAGAGAACAATTGGTGACACAAGAACTTTTACAACACACACCCACCTTCACTTAGGGCAGAGGTCAAAACATACACAAAATTCACTTCATTAGGTACAATTAGGCAATCTTCAACATTGTATGTGATACAACACAACAGCTTTACCACACAGTCTGATTCTGATTGACACCATCAGAGTTCCAGGTTCTAGTTTATCTACCTCAGGTTGTGATTGAAGTTTGTTGCTGTACGTTCAGACACTCTCACAGACACACACGTGCGCACAAGTGCATGCTGGTACTTTCCTGGCTGCAATGTCGGTGCAACAACGCACTATTAGAGATCTTTTATGTGATTACAAGAATGTAAAATATGTTTTTCATTGTAAAACTATGGCAGGCCGCCACAGTGTGAGTTATTAATGGTAAACAGTGAAGTTGTAGTTTGCACTGTACTCCAGAGATGTACTCCAGTAAAACACCATAACCCATAATGACATACAGTAGAAGGTACACAGAGTGTATTCAAGGCGGAAACTCCTCCCACTTATACTGCTTCCTATAAACACATTTTGATTGACTTGACTTGTGAAGAGATTTATAATTATACAAATAGCATTTTTATCTATTGTATTTAATTTTAATTTTAATTTAATGTTTGTGTCTTTCTTGATTAGTTTGATCATGAATGAATTTTGCTGCTGGTTTTACCTCAAGGTGAGGCTTTGAGTAATAAATGTACCTTGATGTGTTGATCTAGAGGGTGCAGCCTGCATGGCTGAGGACGACCTTGGTATACAGTTGGAGGAGTGGGAGGGAAGTGAAGAAAAGCAGGACACACCAGCCATTTCTGCCATGGAAGACTCACTGCTCTTTGAAAGTAAGAATATGATTTACTGACACTGTTGGTGACAGAAACACACAGTCAAGATAACCTCAGTGTACAGTGCAAGTGAGAAATCACTTCATAACAGTGCACTTCTTCCACATGGAGGCATAAACACTGTAATATGTAGTTGTAGAGTTATAGAGCTGAATATACATTTTTAATTTGCTGAATCAGAATCATGTAAGTTTGAAACAAAATAGATGGGACCAGCTCTCTGGACTCTCTGGTCTCTCCTGCTCAATCAGCAACATGCAACTTCAGTTTGACCACTAATTCAACTTTCTCCTGTGTTGATGCAGAGGTTGTGCTGGACACCAATGGGTCAGGGGAGGCAGCCGGACAACAGCAGGCTGCTCACGCTTCCTCCGGAACAGCTAAAATAGCCACCCCTTTTGGAGGTGGTGGGGTGGAAGGGGAAGAAGAGTGGCAACTGAAGGAAGAACTGATGGGAGCTTTTGAAGGGGCACTGGACGTTAGTGGCAAGCGAGGGGATCTGCGAGGGATCCGGGTGCTAAAAAATGACCGTGTCATGGGGGCCCGTGCTGGCGGAGGGCCCTGCTTTGGAAACTGTGAGGATGATGAAGGAGCAGAATGGGTAACAATACATTCTCAATACAATACATTCAAATTTCGTTTTCACTGCATATTATTGTGAGTGTAATTTTTTTGTTGTTCATCAGATCACCTTCCAAGTAAAGCGGGTCAGGAAGGCAAAGGTGGACGGGACAGAGAGTGTAGCCATCTCTGATGACAGCCAGAACGGTGAGCCGCTGCCTGGAGGACACTCAGTCTTAAAGATCAGTGGACCAACTATACCATCGCCAGGCCCCTCAGGTACCATGGACACCTTTGACTTACTGTCACCAGCATGAATGAGGAAACAGCACAAAGGTGCTGGACCCCACCGGGCTTAGAGAGACATCTTAGTGTCTTGTTCTTGCTTTTGGCAGGTCGCTGGAGGGACTACACAAGTCTTGGCTGGCCTGGGCCAGAGGAGTGCCAGCGGACACGAAGGGTAGACCTCACCACTGTAGCTAGCACCTGGTTGGCTGTCTCTGCAAAGAACATTGAGTAAGCTTCACTCTCATGGTGACATTTTCCTCTGCAATGTAAGAATTGCCTTTAAGAATATTTGTGTATCTTATTTGTTTAGTTGTTAGTGGAACCTCTTCTATGTACAAACTGTCAGTTTAGAACAGGCTGTCTTTTTCCTAATGAAAGAACTGGGAAAAAA
>CAAKHC010016433.1:0-14099 GCA_901007825.1 Macroramphosus scolopax | reverse complement strand
ATAAAAAAATCTAAATATTTTCAGGCTACTACATAGACGCCGGGTGCTTCGACTCCGTTGCTCCGACTCGTCAAGTATCCTTTCCTGAGTGTTTGAATCCTATTTGAGTCTAAATGTTCTTTCTACAATGAGTTATTATCCCGGGTCGGGGCTGCGTAAATCCCAGGCAGAACTTCCCCTGGAGGAAAGCAGGCTGTGTTCACTGTGTTTGCTTCCCCGTCCTTCCTGTGACTCTCTGCTGCAGGCTCGTTAGTTCCTACCTCCACTTTGTGATCGACGTCTTCAATTGTTCTCAGCAGCTTAAATCAAAGTCTCTGAATTAGAGAGTTTCCGAGGCGGATGAAGCCGGTCAGACTCGACTGGTGTTTGTCTGGTTTCACCTTCCTATTGGCCGGTTCCTCCGTCTTCAGTCAGGTCAGGTATCCATACAGACGTCCGCAGGGAAGAAGGCTTGATTGGAGATTTATTTCACATATTTCAACCAGCTGGCTGTTAAATCAAACGAGTATGAAGAGTTGCTGCAGAGCGAATGAATTAAACAGCTTGAGAATATGAATAGTGACGTCCCGGTCGGTTCTAATTCAGTGCAGCTTCGTCCTCTGACCCTCGACACGCAAACACTCTGTCTGCTGTGTTGGTGTCTGTTGTGTTGGTGTCTGCTGTGTTGGTGTCTGTTGGTGTCTGCTGTGTTGGTGTCTGTCGTGTTAGTGTCTGTTGGTGTCTGCTGTGTTGGTGTCTGTCGTGTTGGTGTCTGCTGTGTTGGTGTCTGTTGGTGTCTGCTGTGTTGGTGTCTGTTGGTGTCTGCTGTGTTGGTGTCTGCTGTGTTGGTGTCTGTTGGTGTCTGCTGTGTTGGTGTCTGTTGGTGTCTGCTGTGTTGGTGTCTGCTGTGTTGGTGTCTGTTGGTGTCTGTTGGTGTCTGCTGTGTTGGTGTCTGTTGTGTTGGTGTCTGTTGGTGTCTGCTGTGTTGGTGTCTGCTGTGTTGGTGTCTGTTGGTGTCTGTTGTGTTGGTGTCTGCTGTGTTGGTGTCTGTCGTGTTAGTGTCTGTTGGTGTCTGCTGTGTTGGTGTCTGTTGGTGTCTGCTGTGTTGGTGTCTGTCGTGTTAGTATCTGTTGGTGTCTGATGTGTCAGTGTCTGCTGTGTTGGTGTCTGCTGTGTTGGTGTCTGCTGGTGTCTGCTGTGTTGGTGTCTGTCGTGTTAGTGTCTGTTGGTGTCTGCTGTGTTGGTGTCTGTTGGTGTCTGTCGTGTTGGTGTCTGCTGGTGTCTGCTGTGTTGGTGTCTGCTGTGTTGGTGTCTGTCGTGTTAGTGTCTGTTGGTGTCTGCTGTGTTGGTGTCTGCTGTGTTGGTGTCTGTTGGTGTCTGTCGTGTTGGTGTCTGCTGTGTTGGTGTCTGTTGTGTTGGTGTCTGTTGGTGTCTGTTGTTGGTGTCTGCTGTGTTGGTGTCTGTCGTGTTGGTGTCTGCGGCGCCGCCACGGACACGTCATCAGGTTAACAGATAGCTTTGTCCCCGCCCCCTCTGCGTCTGAGGCCGATGTGAGCAGTAACCTTTGCCGCCTCTTTGAGCCTCAACAGGCTGTCCGATGTAAAGCACTTCACGTCTATATGAGACGCTCCGGTCACCCTGACAGAAGTCTTTAAGACAGGCTGATTGACGTCTTGTGCGTCGCTGTAAGACACGCCGGTGTTAGCTGGTTAGCTGGTGTCCTTATCTGACCTGGACGGAGGAGAAAGGGTTGAATAAGAGGATCCCTGAATGTTGTTCCAGTTTGATTCCTCACGAGCTGTTGAGCTCAGCAGACGAGCGCGACGCAAACGGAGTGACGATACATCAAAAGTATCTGGGCTGTCACTTCGGGCGTCGGGTCATTCGTCAGCGTTCAGGAACAGAAGCTTCCGTCTCTGCTCCTCACAGATGTTGTTGTGCGTCCTGGTGCAGAAATCCAATCACACATTTTATTTATTTACTCATATTTATCATCTACTCAGGTATCCTGTGCAGATGTGACCCTGCACATGTTGTTGCACTCAAACCGTCACACAACCTTGTTTCAAATCGTCCTGTCAGGCCGAGCGATGAAGCGGCGCTGCGTCGACCTCGGCTGTGTGTGTTTGTGGAGCTTATCTGAACAATCAGGAGACGTGATGATGACAAACAGGCCTCGCTGCTTTTAAAACGACAGCGCTGAATAAACGTTTGTTCTGTTGACTTTGACTTAATGTTTATTTATGAGTCCGGACCGGAGTGACGGCTGGACCGCGTCTCCAGTTGACCACAGTCGGCCTCCACACGTACGCCCGTCCAAACGTTGTTGTTCTACCATCTCTGACGGTCACGCTGGGTGAACCCTCCTGACATATGGAAACATCGCGGCCGGCCAGTGGGTTTGGCAGCTGGTGTAAATATGAGCTGTGCAAATGTTTTGGCTCGATAAGCCAAGTGGGATTAGAGATGTGGAGGAGACGTCTGCAGGACGGCTTCACGGCAGATAGTTTGGGCTTTGTCAAAGCGGGACGAGCCAAAGGAGGAATTAACTGCTTGATGATGTCACTCTGGCTTACTGGCACAATTAATGGAATGGAGCCATTGTTGAGTCCATTAACTTCGCTTCCAGCTCCGCTCGGACCGCCGCTTTGGAAACCGCTGATATACGACACACTCAGCTCTTGACGTCGGTATTGGCCGGTCGGGATGAAACACGAGTCCAACAAATACAAACAAATTCAAGTCTGCAACAAGCGGCGGCTGCCGGTGGCGTCCAGGACCATAAACCAGCTTTCAACGTCCCACAAAGACGTGAAGGGATTCACATCGGCGTTAATGGACCGCCTGCTGCCGAAGGACTGCAGATGGCGAGGGCGGAGTCACAGAGCTGAGGTGTAATTTTCCAGGACTCAGAAGTGTATTATATCATGTAAAGCTGTGGTGATTGTGTGCTAGCATGTGTCCGTGCCGAGATGCTCGCCGCGTCTGCACGCCGCTGATTTTAGGCTCCAGATCCTCGGTGTCACGCTGGGCGTCGCTAATCACCGCTAACCGAGGTGCACCTCCATGATGGAATGAGGCGACGTGTGTTTCAAAGCCCCCCCCCCCCCTCCTCCCCCCCTCAGGACTCGGCCGTATCCATTTGAATTTGGCTCCACAGGGATTTCGCCTCTTCATTTCCCCCCTCGCCACCGCGCCACCAGGAGGAAGTCGTCCTCCGCCGGCGCTGAGCTCCGGCCGTAATGAGATTTGAGGGACATCAAAGTGCCGCTTCCTTTAGAGGACGGAAAATGGATCTGATGAAGAAATAGGGCCTGAAAATGCAAATGTCACACTGCGATGATGAACATGACTCATGTTCCTCGGCAGCGCGGCACAAAAGGGACGAGAGGAGCGCGGCCGGTTTGGGGAAAACGGCGTTAATGGAAGTGCTTCAGAGACGAAGCTGCTCGTGTCTGGAAGGGGAAGTGATTAAAAGCTGCAGGAGGTTCGAGTAGGAAGGAGACTGACGGTCGTCTCTACGCTGCAGCGACACATGAAACCAGATCCTTTATTCTGTGAAGATAATCACGTATATCATAATCATACTCAGGTTATATAACATGGAAGCTGTGACGTCTGATTGATGAGTTAAAGTCTGACCATCCTTCGTTGAACGTCTTTCAGTACGACTTCGCTCGCTGCTCCTCTGAATGTCACCTGAACTATTGATCAATAACAGCTCAGCTGATCGATCAGCTGCTCCGACTCCTGTTGAAAGTCTTTTGTGCAAACAGCCGGAGCTGCACACAAACACAGAGGTCCCCCCCCCATGCAACTAGCAAATGCTAATCAAATATCTTTTGTATGGTACAGGTGCTGGCCCTCGTGGCCCCCCTTCTCTCAAAGGGGGGGTGGGGGGGGGCTGGTTGTCCTCTCCTGACGCTGCACCACCGTGGACACGTGTTTCAATCTACTTCACAATCTACATAATTAACATCATGATGATCCGTCTCCCACTTTATATTTTGTCCCCGTTTGACCCTCAACCATGAAGTGTGTGTGTGTGTGTGTGCGTGTATGTGTGTGTGTATGTGTGTGTGTGTGTGTGTGTGTGCCTTTTATTCGAACCAGCTGTGTGAGTGTTGGATCATCTCAGCAGAGCGGTTTGAAAACACCATCACTGTTTTCATAAGAAGACGTTTTTAAAGGAGTTTTTTTTTTTTTTTGCTGCTAAATGTCTAATTTAGTAAAATTGTCATGCGAGCCGGAGCTGGTCCGGGATTAAACACTTCGACTTTTTCTTCACTAAAACATCGCAGGACACATTTTTTCCTGGAAGCTCTCCGGCCGAGACAGAATGTTCCGACTGTTTTATTCCTGAAAAAACTCCAAATACAACAATGAGAAAAAGAAACGAAAACAGATTGTATCAGTGGGATGGAAACCCCCAGTGGGCAGGTAAAGACAACAAGCACTTAATGAAAAGTGAAAGCAGCAGGAGTGGTTGGACCTGAACGGTGTGCCAGGTGAATGTTGTTCATCCCGATGACAGAAGACAAAAGAAGATAATTAAAATGTGACGAAGGCTGAAGTTGGAAGGATGAATATTGACTGATTTCAGGTTCTTTAGTTTACGTGCATTAGCAGCTTGTTGTGAAAGAAAAGGAAACAAACCCTTAAAGAAGTCTTGGTCTCGTCTGCACAAAAACTACAAGGCTGATTTCCCCCCGAACACCGAAGAGAAGGGAAGCTTTTACCAAGGATGGTATGAAGGTCTCCAGCCTGAAATGAGCAGCTTTATTTATTCTGTTTGTGTCTCGTCGTCTCATCTGACACCTGCAGTGTGATTCCCATTGTGAGATTGTGTGTGTGTGGTCAAAGTGTTTCATGTGTGTCAGCCCTGTGATTGACAGGCCGCCGGTCCAGGGTAAACCCCGCCTCTTTATTCCATGGGTGGGATTTGTAAAGTTACAACAGGAAGTGCTCTGAGTTTGAGGAGATATCAGTGTTGAGCAGCAGACTATAAAATCCCCAGAGGGGGAAACAAGGCTTGTGATTCCACTGCATTGTGTCAGTTAACTGACAGCGGATGGAAACGAGTCTGCAAGTGTGTTTGACGCAGCTGTCAACATGATGGACGGAGCCGCCTGGACTGACACCGTGTCGTGGTGTTAAAACAGCTGTGTGCTGATTAGAGACGGTTTTATTATTAATTAAAGAGAAGAAAGAACAGTCACTTTAATCAACGTGTTTGTAATAATATCAGATTTGAGGACATTTTTTAAGTTGTTAGAGATTTGTTGGACAGGTGCGTCTCCTGGAGACGAACAGACTCGTTGATCTCTTTAGCCCCGCCCAACAGGAAGTCACCTGACCTCTTCAGGTGACGTATACGTGAAGTGAGGATGATTTGTTATTGTGAGGGAAGTACAATGAAATCATTTTTATTATCTAATTCATTCTTCCTTCCAATGTTTCCAGGGTGGACAAAATATTAGGAACCCCTCTCGATAGGAGCCAGCGCAGCTCACCAGCATCAATGACCATTAAGACAAATGAACACCTCTCAGCCAGATTAAATGAAACAATAATCCCCATGATGGGAGGATTTACTGCCTGGCTGTGGTCTCATGCTGCGTTAGTCTGATCCAATAAACAAAGTGCGTATTTAACGTACCTCAAACGATCACAGTAAATGTGATATAAGTTGTGTGACGCTGCGGACAAACGAGAGATAACAAACGTCTCCCGACAGGAGGAAAAACATTCCCCACGTCACAGTTTGCAGCTCCGCAGTCGATTAAAAATAAATCACCACGTAACCTTTTCGCACTTTGTCTGCGACAAAACCAGACGACGACACGTTAACTCCAATCAACACTCTACTTAATCATAGGCCCGACCAGGAAGCGGTGCCATTAAGGCTGCAGATGGACTGATCCATTATTCAGAGCAGAGCCTCTCCAGTATCAGCGTCTGACAGCCATTTGTAGATTAACTCTCACTTGTTTGCATTTGGACAAAAGGAGGATTCGTGCAGGAGAACGTATGGGCTGATTGGAGTGTGTAACTGTATGTCAGACTATACACTCACAGGGAACGCTGGCTTCTGAGTTCATATTCAGGAAGGGATTAGGATGCTCGTCCGCAGCGGGTCCAGGGGACGATGTCACAGGTGCAGTCTGCCGTAAAGTTCAGGTTTGTTTGGCAATCAGTGGACGAACACAGGAGGAGTCGGAGTAAACTCTGATGACCAGGAGACGAGTTCGCAGATTAGAAACTCCGACAAGAAGTGATTAGATGCAAATGCATTCTGTAACATTCATTATTTAATCGTGGGATCACTGTGAGCCACACAGCTGCTGTCAGTCAGTCTGTATGTGAATAGGAGAATCAAAGCGAGTGCGTCACGTGGACGGCTGCGGAGACGGAGGCGCTCCAACAGAATCCCGGACGCCGACGTGGAAACGTGTCAGCCAACCGACGGACGGCGGTGAAACGATTCCCGATCACATGTTAACTTCCTGTTCTGGTAAATGCATACAGAAGGTGCTCACATTTCCCAGCAGATCATCCATCTGTCCGTCCCTCCCCCCTCTTTCATGCACTCGTCCTGCCAATCTTCAGTCCTGATGCTCTTTTCCATGGCAACCTCCTCCTGCAGCTCATCTGCAGTCACATCAGAAGCAGGACTCAGTTCTGGTCAAACACCGAGGAGCCAACGGAGGAAATGTTGTGACACTGTTTGTGAGAGACGGCTGGACGGGTGTGTAATTACTGTTTGATTGGATGCTGGCTGCTGGTGTGATATGTTACCATGACAACGCTCTTGTCCTGCTCATGCATCTGACTCCAGGGATTTAAATGTTCCCTTGATTGGATTAACGTTTGTTCCAAACATTAATGGCGACGTGCAATCACTTTATTCTTTCATCTGTTTGGTTTGACGTCCAACACCTGGTTGATTGTTAATGACAGCAGGCTCGGCTGCACCTCGTTAGGAGCTAACGGGTGGAGGAGGAAGTCGCATTCCAGGTAAACATCATTTTAAAATATAAAAACCGGAAGCTAAATGTTGCAGATAGAGTTTTTTAATCTGTGATGATAATCCGGAGAATCATCCGGTATCACATTACCGGCTGGTGAATCACAGGTGCATGCTGGGAGATGCCGACACCTCCCACCTTTACTAAATCTGACCTGAACTATCCTTTGAAGAGCTGTAACGAGTTCTCACAGGCTGAGGAGCTGTGGAGAACCTGCTAATTGTCATCCGTCAGTACTCGGTCGGTGATGTGACGGTGTGAAGGATGGTGGTGGTTGTCACGGCGACAGCATCGGTGCTTTTGAACACGCGCTGGATTCAGACTTCCAGCTGTGGTGATAATTAGAACGTATCATCTCTCCAGTTTAACATGGAACACAGATAAACCCGGGATTATTTGAAGAAAGTCCGGATCCACCCTGCTTGTGTTAATGTTGTGATGATTAGAAAATAAATCAATACATGCAAACTTGATTAACTGAGTTGTACAATTGAATTAATCTGGATTAATTGTTTGGTTTGGCATAAAAGAAAGGCTCCCAGCTGACATCTTTAAATCTCTACAGAATGACTTGGAATTGACAATTAATCAATTAAGACATTTATCAGAGAAAAATGTTCTCAGGTATGTTTCTATATGTTTTAATCTCACTGCACGGTGACGATCTTCAGACTGTTGGAAGACCAAAGCCATCGACTCCATCGCTCAGACGTCTTCAGATCAGACTGAATTCTTTCCAAGGATTTTGTTACCAAGTAAATCCAATCGCCTTTTGATTGAATGTCAGTAACTGACAGCAGATCGATGCCACCGGGCTCGCGTCTGTTGCAGAGTGTGACAGGTGTGTGTGCCGCCTCCCTTCATCTGCACACACTAATCTAGAGATGGACTCTGCAGGAGGAGGAGGAGGAGGAGGAGGCAGTGATGAAGAACATAAATAGAGGGAGCAGAGGATGGTGTGCTGTGTACAGTGTGTGCTGTGCAGCTGCATTCCTGTAGAGAGCGGTAGATCGTTTTCATCAGCCCGTACTGTACACAGGAGGAGGGAGGAGCGAGGCTGGAGGACTTCTCCCTGCTGGTCTCCCTCCACTGTCGGTGCAGAGGACGCTACTACAAGGCAGCGAAAGGGGATAAATAGTCGTTTAACAGCTTTGCATGAGAGGAGGGGGGTAATTTATCGGTGCGAGGCGCAGCATCCCGGCTGGATTTGGAGAGGTAAGGGGGGGAGGGAGAGACACGCGCTGCCATCCGGCGGCCGCTCCACTTGTGCAGAAACCCGGCGGAGCCCCGCTGACTTTATCCCGCTTCATTTCCGCCTCATGCCCTCACATCCGAGCCGGGCTGGTGGCCGGACCGCGTGGGGGTGGAAACGACGGTAAGTGGGCCGGTGTGCATGCGGTGGATCCGGGCTAGCTGCGGCGCTCCGGGCTGCCCTGACGGATCAGGTGGGACCGGGGACACACGGTGCTCCAGCGCTGCAGGGCTGGAGGTCCGACCCGGGGCTGGGAGTAGTATTGTTGCCCGCCTGCGTTGCGGTGCCTCCCGGCCGGCGGTGTGCGTGCGGGGCTGTGCGGTGGATCGTCGGGGCCTGAACTTGGGATTTACAGTACGGGTGGCGCGCGCACCGCGTGCACGCGGGGAGGCTGATCGATAAAAATCACTTGCATTAAACCCCGATAGGGAGCCTTTAGTGCTGGTGCTCAGTATTGATCCGGTAATCTGACCCCGCCTGCTTCCCTCCCTTATCTGCTCTTGTAAATAATCCGAAGTGTCTTTTTAATGATGACATCATGATCCCAGTGTTTGTTTTGATTCCTGATAAAGACTTATTATAGACTGTAGCAACAACCTGGAACATCAAATCCAGCGTGTGACCCTTCACACACATTCCCAGTGTGTGGAAATGTGTGTGTGTGTGATGCTTTCACACACTTCTTTTGCTTCATCGCACTGTAAGAATCTTTTTCTATCATCAACATCCTGCAGCTTTAAGTACATCTGTTAACATTGTTTGCATGTTTAAGGAGAAAAAGAAAAGTGTTTTAAAACATCTCCGAGTGTTTCACCGTCCAAACCTACGAGGAATCGTAATAGTTGGAGGATTATGTCACGTTCTTGGATCGGTGTCGACTGTATCCTGAGGTGACTTGTAGCTAAAGAGAAATGACGTATTGTTTTTCGTATTGTTTTGGTGAATGATACCACGATGCATCGTTACATCCAGCGCAGATCAACATGTCGGGGTGTTTCTCTCTCTCAGACGACGTTGGCTTGATGTGAAAACACAAAGAAGCTAAATGTCCTGCAGCCGCGGTCGACTGGCCGACACTCAGATTAAATGTAAGGGTCTGATTCACACGCAGTGGATACAGTAAAAACAGACGCTTTCCTGCAGCTGTTTCCTAATTTACAAGCTTTTTAAACAGGTTTGCATGCAACGGTCCGAGTGTTTAAAGTTCCTGGCGTCTTGTAAGTGCAGGCGGTGTTAAACCGTGGCAGAAACAAAGCTAACGTTGCCCCCGGTCCATCAATCATTCACCACCAGCGTGCACGTTCTCTCCCCTCGGCCGACTATTAGCCCCGGACAGATCCCACGTATAAACACGGTCTCTGAGGGAGGTGTCGTCCTCGCAGGGGGCAGAAATGTTCTGTTTTCCTGCGCTGCAGCAGGTTTTCGGTGCGTAATGGGAAGGCAAACAGGGAGTACTGGATTTTCTCATGACTGAGTGATGTAACATGGTTGTACATGAGAGAGCGAGAGAGAGAGAGAGAGAGAGAGAGAGAGAGAGAGAGAGAGAGAGAGAGAGAGAGAGAGAGAGAGCCCCATGTGACCTGGTCTATATATCCTCTCTTCTCTCTCCTCTCTTGGTTGGGGCTCCTTCAGGGGGCCAGAGGTGACCTTCCTCGCTCCTTCCCAGCACCCCAGCAGGGCCTCTCTTTTTTGTGACCCCTTTCTTGTCTTGCTGGCTCTTTCCCTCCCCCTGCTCCCCCCCCCCCCTCCCCCCCTCCCCCTCTCCCACTCCCCTCGGTCGGGGCAGCGGCGCTGAATGCTTGGAAACATACAGCGTTCACTTATATAACCTCGGCAGATGATGCCCTGCTCCGTGTCTGCTGTACGATGATGTCAGAGCTGTCTAAGAGAAGCAGAGGGCATGCTGGGTAGGCCAGCGTGTCATGAGGACACAACGTACATCGCTCTTTTTCTCCTCTTGAGGTCTTTATTTATTCATCCCATTATCAGGCGTGTACTCGGCGGTAGATGTCCCGAGTTGTTGAAGCTGAGTATCTCCGGCGGCGCCGCCCTGATTAAGATTTTTCTGGCGTTTACATTCCAGTTGTGCCTCGGCGGAGGATTCAACGGGAGGTCAGCGGCGTTCCTCCTCCGCTCTGCTTCACCTTAGGTGACCGTTCACCCAGTAGAAGCCGCCGTCTCTGTGCTCGCCTGTGACTGATTAGATTACAGCGCACACACATGCTACAGACGTGTAGGTTGGATCATCGGATCTGTGAGCCGCGGCGCATCAGGCCGACCGCTGCATGTCATGCGGTCATCACGGGTTCCTGCACCGCAGCCGGGCTAATGGATTAGCGCCACCGTGGAGACCAGCTTGTGTTTGCCATCATACTATAATTAGATGCCTACAGAGTTATCTCTCAACAAAGGGCGCTTGTGGACAAATATTTAATTTAGATGTTTTCATCTGAGCAAATAAATCGTCCCCGTTACGCATGAGGAGGTCGCTCAGATGACTGACCAAACATTAGGTGTCTTTGTCTGCATATACATCATTATGCACGCTAACGCATGAATAAAACCGCGATGACCCGATGATTCTGGTGTGGGGGGGGTCTTATAGGACAGGCTCCTCACAAACCTTATTTTGTTCTGGTGGAGGATCAGATTCAGAGAGGTGGAAGCTTGTTGGACAACAAACAGGTTAGAGAGAGAGGGAGGGAGGCGGAGCCTATTCAATATATAGTTAATGACGTCATATTAAAATGGTTCAGTCTAACTTGGATCATTTGTTGTTGAATACACGTTTCGACTCCTGAACACGAAAGAGGAAGTCCCGCCTCCTGTTTGACAACGGCTGGTTTAAGGTGGACAGCTGGCACTTAAGGTGGAATTTGTGTTTTGCCCTGAACGAGGTTACAGTGGCAGCAGGTCAAAGGTCGTGAAATGATTATGTAACATGTTCAGTTTGTGTTTTGAATTCTGGTGAAAAATGTAATCAAATTATAATTTCTATGAATATTTGAACAAAACTCGCAGGTTCCTTCAGGTCTTCGAATATTTATTTATGTTTCTGACCAACAGTTCCGGAACTCCAAGAAGCTCCTGGTGTATTAATAACCAAAACAAACATCGAACCGTCAGTTAGTCACTGACTCATCATGTCTGCAGGGCGTCACCGCATCACATGACATCTCAGAATCTCCAGAAACTCGGCCGCCTCAGCCCCCCCGCGCCGCCCCCCCCCCATACATTATTCATGTACAGATATATATAATGTGTGGGGTCTCTCAGACATTTAGAAACGTCCATGCTGTTTCCCGCTGGAATATCCGGCACGTGGAGGACCGTGTGTCCTCACCGGCACTTCAAACCTCATTAGCTGAGAAGAATGAGGTTAACCTTTCAGGGGGGGGAAGTCGCAGCCGGTTCGTGTTGCATCCAGAGGCGCGTCGAGCACCGCCGCTGATAAGCACGCTGTCATGGTGAAGTCGACAAGAGCTTATCAGTGTCGTCCGCGGAGGCCTGCGCGCGGACCACGCGGGGTCCTGCTGCCCTCCAGATACCGTCGACCTCCTGCTCTGCTCCCACCAGCTCAGGTTTCGTTCTGTTGTCTTCTGTCGTGTTTGGTCCCGCCGTGGTTTCTGTTTCCCTCCAGACCGTCGAGCCCGGCCAGCAAGTGCTTCAGCGGGGGAAATAATAACACGCAAACCCGGCCTCTTACAAAGCCACACTTCTCTCGTATTAAGTCAGCTGGGCCGTGAGCGGGTAGAACCGGGGCCACTCACTGCTGGCGCTCCATCAACGGGAACTCTTGGCACCGGAGCCCCGTGAGGTTTATTTTTACCAGCGGCAGGCAGAGCACTTTATGAGGAGGAGTCCTTTGGTCTGGGCTGAACCGCTGTTCACTCCGACAGCTGAGTTACTCGCTGGAGTCGACGCACAAAGTCACTCGGCGTCCGCGGGCGTGAAGGCAGCGACTCCCCGGACGTTGGAGTTGCTCCTCGTCTTCTTCTTCCTCCTGCCTGGTGAACACCGGAGCACCGCGGCCTGCGCAGGGATTCCCTTGATGTGGATTTGAGATTTAAAACGGGCAATAATAACTCCAGTGTCTGCGCCCCCGAGGCGGAAGATAATCAGTTGGTAATCGTGGTGTTTCCCGAGAGGAGCGTAGTGTTTGATTAGGAGTCGGGTTGTATGTGGGCTCCTCACTCCGGGGAGGGTGAGAATCAGAGTGATAAATAACAAAGGGTCTAAATTGAGAACTCTGTTATTCAGATTCACGGGTAGATGTAAGTCTTCATCCCTGTAGACCCCGAACTGTGGCTGTAGACTGTATATAAAGCCGGAGTTCCTTCGTGGTACGGTGAGCGAGAGGAGACAGTCCAGTTGTTACACCGTTTAACGCGATGAACCTCCTCAAGAGTTCGGCGTGACGCTGTGACGTCTCACCGTCCAGCAGCTGACCCGTGATGACCACCTCGCCCCCCCCCTCAAACATGACACCTGTCAGCTTTCAGCCGCAGCAAAATCATGTTAAGTTACAGATGAAAACCAAACACTTCCTGTTTGGCTGCTTCACAATAAAAGCTTTTAATTATTGCAATAATGGTGTTGTGAGCACCGTGTTTGTCCACCGGTGACAGCCGCTCCTCCTCCATCAGTTTAAAGACGTCAGGCCGGCGGCCCCGTTGCCGTGGAGACGTCCAGGCTTGTACCGATGAACCTCTCATTAATCCCTGACCAGTCACAGTGTCCTAATCAACCCAATATATCTTTATAGACGTGTAAAACATCCCCACTTGTCTTTAAAGGGCGCTGCAGTAATATTTTTGTTTTATTATGAGTCTGTGTCAGGAGAGAATAAAAACCTGCTGCGGCGCCGCGGCTGTAATTAATTAATGGGAAACACTTTTATAAATCGTCACTGGGGGATTGAGCTTTCAAGCTTTATTAAGATGTGAATGTCAGCTGATGGCAGGTCAGTTCTTCCCGCCGTCATTAACTCACAGCAGGAGGAAGCCCCAGATGCCCTCTGGTTTGGTATTCACAGCGGGTCGACTCACCGGGGGAGAAGCTCTGATTGCTGGGAAATACTGAAGAACCGGACTTCATGTTACTGAAGTCTGACGGCCTGCGAGGTCAAAGGTCACGTCGGAGTGTCGACGTGTGACTGACGGCTGCAGGAACTCTGTTTGAGGAAACTTTTTCCCTCTTTCTGATACGACATCCAGACTTTAATTTGAAGCTGGATTGGTTGAGTGTTTTCCTTCCTCCGACCGCTCGCAGTGAGACGTCTTTCTCAGAACTGGTGAGAGCGGGTGGGCCGGTGCTGTTGTGTGAACAGCACGGCGGCGAGTGCTTTGGCAGCCGCATGGCGACGGAATAATGACGGCAGCCTGCCATCGTACTCCAGCTGCAGCCGTGTGGTTTGTGGGACGTCCGGGCTCTGGAGATGAAGTGAGTCACCTTCTCAGCAGTTTGTCCACACTGCGATCGCGGTCGGGCTTCCAGGACGTCACCAGACACTTCACAGTAGCTGCCGCGTTCCCCCGAGAGAGGCCGTGTTTGCTTTGTCTGGAGTGTTTGTGGCTGCAGCTGCTGCAGAATTGACATTATGTTATTTTGCTATTAAATCACAACTTGCCATATTTCTGTCACCTAACATGGCTTCGCGGTCTGTGACCTCGTCGTGACGCCGAGCCTGATGCACGGCCGTCCGCTCACGTTACCGGACGGCCGGTTGGCTCCGCCCATCAGGAACATCCTTATATTTACCAACAGGAAGGAGGTCTGTTACAGCAACGAGCTCCGAGTTCAGTTCGCATGAATTGCGTCGGCCTGTCGTCTCTATGACG
>CAAKHC010016432.1:0-11979 GCA_901007825.1 Macroramphosus scolopax | reverse complement strand
TGCATGACGCCAGGAAAAGACATGAATACATATTTTTCAACACAAATCCGCACGCTTTTATTTTGTTGATATAACATTTACTGTTCTCACAATTTTGGGAATTAAGATTTGCTGTAAATTGTTATCTTTTACTTGCCTTTTTGGTACTTAATTTCCAATTTGACTGGGCTCATTTAAGTCTCCCCGTAACAGCTCTTACGTGACGGCTGCTGCATTTATAAAATTGCTGGTTGCTAGGCATTGCATGTTCTTTCTTTAGACCCCTAAGAAGGCGATGGAGGTATGGCAATTACCTGTAATGGTACTTCGCTTCCTATTGTGTGTTCTATAGGTTGCTGCACATGTAACATGTTATACAAACGGATCAGATTACTTCTGAAAACCTAAACTTGTACAACTACTCCCTTGATTGTGTTTAGGTCTTTCCAGACAAATTCATTTAAGATGACAACATAAGATGGATAGAATAAAATGCTTCTGCTATTTATTGCTTTTTGTTTCTACTGTCCACTTCTGTCTTAGGTTGTGCAAAAGTTCCGGCAGGGAGGCTTCAACACACTGGTGTCGACATGTGTCGGGGAGGAGGGGTTGGATATTGGAGAAGTGGATCTTATAGTTTGCTTTGATGCACAAAAGAATCCCATACGGCTGGTGCAGCGCATGGGACGGACCGGGCGTAAGCGGCAGGGATGCATCGTCGTCATCCTGGCTGAGGGACGTGAGGAGAGGGTACGTGTTTTAAAGAGGCTGAGAAATAAGCACCAGATGTGTCACTTCTCAAGCTCAGCGTTCATAAGCTGACATGCCAGAAAACCTCCTACTTTTCCGCAGATATACAACCAGAGTCAGAGCAACAAGCGCAGTCTGTTGAAGTCCATCGTTGGCAACAAAAGCGGGTTCCACATGTACCCCAACAGTCCCCGCATGCTGCCCGAGGGGGTGAACCCCACCCTGCATAAGATGCACATTACCTGTGGCCAGTTTGACAACCGGGAGAGCATCAGGCGGTCTGTCAAGGGGCGACGATCACACGCCGAGGGGCGGAGCTCACTCATCCACCCGCAAAACCTGAGTACGTGATGAGGCGGCAGTAGATTTTTGATTTCATGAATTACTGATGAACTGAACTTGCTTTTCTGAATTTCCCATTTTTATTTTCATGCTGGTAGACTTTCAGGAGAGCGTGACGTCTGACGGCTTTCTGAGCAGTGCAGAGTATTCCCTGTGGTCATCCAACATGAAGCTGGAGGAAGATGAAGCTCATCCGACCTTGAAGAAGTCACACTTCCTGTCCCTGCCGCACCATCCTCCACCTCAGGTTTCTTTCTTTCCATTTTTTAAGGTCTCTTTGTTCTCGTTGGAGGTTTGAGAGGTTTGAAAGATCCAGTTAATTAAGTTGTTGTAGCTATAATAATGAATTAGCAATAATAATAAGAACCCTCTCGTCCATTAGACAAAGACACAGCAGAAGAATTGTCTTTATCAAATACATAAAACACAAATGAATGTCAAACAATGAATCCTTTGATGACGTCCTTTCATGTCGCACAGGGGGACCTCGCCGTGCGCGGACCTCCCACCAGAGAGCTCTCTCTGTGGGAGTGGAGACATTGGCAGCACAAATCCCTTCCAACCCATGTTATTGATCATTCCCTCCGCTGCCAGCATTTCATTAAGACGATGGAGCTCATAAACAACCTGAGAGAGGAAGATGAGGTGAGAACAAGAACGAGTAGTAGTTTTGACGGGCAGAAAAACAAATCTAGCAGTGCACTCTTACGCCGCAGAGCTCTGTCATGTGTGATCTGAGATATTTTCAAAGTAAAGCTGGAGGTGTAAGCTGAAGAGGTGTGGAGGCGACCGTCCGTAGTGATGATCTATTCTTGTTCATTGATTATTGTAACCACCAAGCCAGATTTAAAACATTCCTCAGTTCACAACTGGGTTCGTGATTATGTTACTATTCCATAAGTCAGTCACATGGCCGTCCCAGCATTGATTAAAAGTTCCAAAAGTTCCAAAAAGAGCAGCAGACATGTTGCGTAACTTTTTTTTTTTCTTTCTCCCTCACTTAAGAGAGAAAGTATTTGTTATTAGGTAAGGGAGGACTGAAAGGAGTCAGCTGAGTTTCATGTGAACAAACAATTGTGATGTGTGTTCGCTTACCACATTAATCGTTTTGACCCAGAAGGCAAATTCCCGGCATGATAAATAAGCTCAATGGCATAATTCAGTTTGTTTTTTTTGCAGAAAGCTGCTCTTCATATTTCAAATTAGATTTAACAAAACGCCGGTTCTCTTATTTTTAAAAGGGCACAAGATGCAAAGCGGAACAAGTAAGGCTGATTTTGTTTGCTGTATGAATCATCGCTTCCTGTTTCCTAATTTGGGGGTGACACGGCTCAACAGGGAGAGTGACTGTCTAGTAATCAGAAGGTTACTGGCTCGATCCGCGGCAGTATCAAATTCCCCTTGAGCAAGACGCTGAACCCTTAATTGCTCCTGATAAGCAGTTTATTCTGTCTTTGCTGTCTGATGTAGTAGCAGCTCGGTGTGATAGATGTGTGTGATATCCCAAAACAAGCTCATGCAGGGTGTCCTGAGGTGTTCTGGCTCAACGACCGTGGTGACTCGCTAACTCAATCCAGGTTATCTTGGTCTCGTTAAGAGCTCGTTCGCACTAAACGGGCAGAGATGAGGCACCAGATGACCAATCGCAAACATGGAGAAGTGAATCAGTGAATATCACTGCCTGTAATCGAAGGCACGAGAAGATGATAACAATATAATCAGAAGTGTGTGCTGCATTAAATGAGCATGCTCAGATGTATTCCTGTGCCATGTCAGTCAATATTAGCCCCATTCTGTCAGCTGCAACCCTGACGTTGTGGGAGCAAATTACCAATAAATAACTCGCATTACTAAGTAAGCAGTTTTATAAGGTCAGTAATTACAAGGCTGCTTGAATCAGTCTCTGTATCGGGCTTAAATCTCTGTTAAACAAGCAAATATTGAAGATCTTCCCAGAAAATCTCTTATCATGATCTTCACCTGCTCCGGAGCTGGTTAGGTCTGCAGCATAAGTTACCATGGCGATACGAATCAGTAGTTGTTGTTGTCAGGAGTTGCCTGCTTACCTGTAGATCCCGCTCCTCGATACGAGCCCCCGGTGTCAATTGGAGGGCAGAATTTCTCCAAATCCTTGAAATTGGGTCGAAGATTATGGTAAAACTGGCCATTGGCTGAACTAACATGGGGAGGCCGGACTACCTTTTGTTTTCCCACCACGAGGCTCCACCAAACTAGGGTAGGAGAGAGTTAGCCCACCTGTAAAAACAAAACAGGCTTACAGATGGCAGCTCATGTCTCACATGCCTCCGCGGTTGAATTAAGGTCAGGAAACACAATGAACAACTGAGTGTGAAGGCATGCGAACTGGACAGAGATACAGTTTACAGCTTTGTTTGGTCTCCAGACATATAAACTTTGTGCTTAAAAATGCTAAATAATATGATATAGATATTGTGTTTTTTTAAAGGGTATTCCGTGTAATTCTCTGCAGGTGAAGCTGCTTGCTACCTTTAATTTATATCCAATAAATGATCACATGATAATTAACTCAAAGGACTCACACTCCATCTACGCTGCACAGTTTATATCTCTTTTGAAATAATATTTAATATAAATCTATTGATCAATAGTGAAAGGTCGGTTATTTCCTGACTCGCGGTTTTAAGTGGAAATGTTTTTCGCCGGGGTCAGCGTCGAGCAAACGTCTGGAGCACAGGATTTGTAGGACGGGGGCGTCTCCGTCGCGCCACAATGCTTCATTTATTATAATATGTTGTGACACGTTTTACCTCGCAGCTTTGGATTTGGATGTTGCACTTCGATTAATTGTGCAGCGCTGATGGAGAACATGTTCACCCACATCATGGTACAGACAGATAAGCTTTGGAGTGCAGATCCTGGATAGCAAACGAATCATTCCCTCCTTGATCCAACTTTCCGGACAACATAAATGAAAATCTGCTTTTGGTTTCTGAGATACAAATAAAAGAAATAGGAGAAATAGCATAGAGGGAAGGAGGAACGTTTATTCCACATGTCAGGAGAAAGACGTTAATTCAAATTTTCCTCATTAGCTTAGCGTATTAAGAGTGGCAGAGAAACGCAGCCCATTGTTTTGCTGATCTTTAAACACCGTGTGATAATTCCCTACTTATCAGTGCTGATCATTAATTTCAGCCCATGCAAAAGTTCTTGGCGCTGTTCCACCCTCCTCTTACTCTTTGCTACGGCTTACATGCTTGGCAGGAGTTTAAAGAGGCCTCCTGACCTTCGGCTCCAGCAACATCAGTGGGGGACAATACAAAACATAAAACACCTAAATTAAAATCTGTGTTCACACGTATCCTCCTCTCGCCGCGCTCCAGAATCCTTCAACCTCATTTGAAGCCATTTTCTGTCTGGGTGAGTTCAGCACCCCGCTGGCTCGCTCATTGCTTCTCACTCTTTGTGATGAGGAGCCACACTGTGGGCAGACAGGCGGGCACGCAGGCCTCCTCTCCTGTGATTATGTAATCATTCTCAGAACTGTTACATAAATCCAGGAAGCTGGAAGTAGGTCAGGTTGTGTTTGTTGCCGGGGTGGAGAGAGGACAGCGCGAGGCGCCAAACACCAGAAAGCAATATTAAACTATTTAAATAGACTTTGTGCCCTTTGGTGACCTTCATGCATGAACGTTTATACCCCAAACTTATTCTTTGAGCAGGTTCCAGCTTGTTATTGATGGTTTATGGAACATTAAAACTTTCCACTCTTCTGCTTTTTAAAGGCGAAATAACAAAGGAAGAAAGTCAAAGTCAATGAATCAAACGGCAGTAAAACAGTCATTAATAACATCCTTACTTTTAGTTCTAGTTTAGTTTAAGTTCATTTAAGTTTTCACATGCTTCACCAACTAAAAATAGAAGAAGCTGAACTGCTTCTGTGAAGCAACTGTTGCTTAAATTGCCTCTAATTCTGTGAAGTTTGCAGGATTTCAGGCGTATCAGGCCGTGTTAATCGAAGCAGCTGGCGTCGGTCGATGGGCGTCCTGCAGAGGGGCTGAGGCATGTTCGAAAACACAGGCTGACACGCTGATAAACATGCATTCTTTATGTGTTCACGGGCATCAAGTGGATTTATTATCAAGGTTGGAATCAGCTAATCGACTGAGAAGAGTTTCCACTTTGCTGCTCCCTCCTCGTGCGGTCTGGACAACCTCTCTGACCCTGATCATCCAGTCATTGAGAGGTGGTTAAGCTTTATCTTGTGTGCATCAGGTCATGTTCATTATTTTTCAGGAAGGGTTTATCATCTTCCCAAATTGTCCACTGCAAGTAAATCATCGTACGCTTAAAAAGCTTCTGTTGGGCTTTTCGTCAGTGATGGTGAGGACGTGCTGCAGAGCTTGGAGCTGCGTCCGACTGATGCAGAGGATTTGTATAAGATGGATTACTCTGAGGAAATGTGATTTACTTCTCAGGTTTTGGGGTAATACTTTCACTTTGCGTATTAACTCCATTACAGCTGCCTCAACAACATGACAATGAGTTCTGAAACTCATCGTGTTGTAATTCAGCATAATTCAGAATAACTAATAAGAGGAGAAGATTAGCAATCATTGTCATCATTGTGTTATCAATGTCAATAATTATTCACCAATAACCGATAAATTATTTCGTCCGTAAAATTATCATAGTTAATTATCTATTGCAAGTCCCCAGACAGAGTGGAATAAATGGAAAAAAGCAAATAATTTGTACAATTTTTATCAATGAATGTTTTTTATATTTACTGGATGAACCACTGAAATGATGAATCAATCATTTTTTTCATCTGTGGATCAATAAATCCATTAATAGTTAATATGATTGTAATTTAAATGGGCAGAAAATATAGATTTGGACAGGAATTAACATTTATTTGGATTTATTTTCCTCCATGTATTAATGTGCCTTCAAAGTCCATAAGCTTCATGATTTAAAGATGCTTTTTAATTTCTACAAACCCCTGTTTCATTTGAATCAATCGTTCTTCTATTGGAAATACAACTGCTGCACCAAACTAAAGAAAAACAACATGAACTTCCCAGTAAAGTGTGCTAGTTTCGTCTTTCCAAAATAAAAGCTCTCAAGTTAATTCATTTATTCCATCAGGTTTTGTTGCAACATGAACCTCCGCCAGTCCGGGAGCTTCTGCCCGACGTCTTCAAGAGTGGAAAATCACTTTAACATTAGATGGACGTTTCGGAAAAGTAAACTTTTCCAGTGGAAAGCGTCTCCTGTGAGAGTTGAGGTGCT
Source organism: Macroramphosus scolopax (assembly GCA_901007825.1). Classification (NCBI taxonomy): domain Eukaryota; kingdom Metazoa; phylum Chordata; class Actinopteri; order Syngnathiformes; family Centriscidae; genus Macroramphosus; species Macroramphosus scolopax. The sequence goes on along the minus strand of CAAKHC010016432.1, from coordinate 5,631 downwards.
AATTACAGCTCTGCTTCAGCAGTCCACAGTTCAACGCCTACAAGCTGGTGGGTTGTTTGTCCTGACTAATTAAAGAACAAATTATAGTATGAAGACGTATTTGTTCAGGTGTTCTTTCTCTCTTTATATGCTTTACAGAGTATACATTGCTGTCATTGAACAGATTGTTTTCCTCCCCTGGTCTCACGGGTGTGTGGAAGTGGAATGGTAGGAATGTTTTAGGGTCAAGATGACAAACATTAAAACACGATGACCTCCACGGTGCCCGATGGGCCCGCTGATACTCAGGATGTTTCTGTGTTTCCAAGAATTTGTTCCATGTAGAATGCTCATGGAACTACTTCCAAGTCCGCCTCCTGATGCCCAGGACATTTCAAAAGCTGTAATTATGTCGGCAAACAACCTCGTCAGGATCACAATAGTGTGCAGATTGGGTGCGAAGCATGTGTGAGGGAGTAATAAAAACCCGATGACTCACCAAAACGGCAGATCGAGACATGAAGTGATTCACTGTATTCACTTACCTCCCGGTGTTGAACTCAGTGACACTGTTTCTGTAATTATACAATTACGCAAAGCTAACCAGGGATACGTGTTCAGCTGCAGAGCTGATCAATAGAATCAGTGAATAAAACCTGCATGTCGCAATGTGAATTTTGAAGCAAAAAAACAAGTTAGAAATTTCTAGATTAAATACATATTTTGCGTATTGGTTAGAATAAATGGAATTATTATACAGATCCTACGTTTCTTTCTCTGCATCTCAAGTCTTCGCCTCCCTTTGATCTCCAACCAGCATGGTCTTTTGATTCCCCCCTCACATGTTCAATATCCCCCTGCTGGTCCAAGCAGGACACCACTCTCGATGAATCGCTTCCAGGTCATGTGCTTCGCAGAGATGACAGGTGTTAGATGATGTATATGTGCGTGTGTGTGTGTTTGGTTGTGTTTAACTATATCTGTGGGGGCTGCAAAGCTCGGGCTGATATGCGGAAATGATCTGTAATTTCTTAGACAGATATTGGCTCATCATCTTAGTAGGGAATGTTAATGTCTGCATCTCATCTGCACTGAAACAAGCACATTCCATTACTCTTGATGTGAATCTGATATGTAGGTTGATGCTTATCTCTGCAGCAGCACAAAGCTTCATTATAGACTCCCTGACTTGTCCTGCAGAGAGATCTCATACAACTCGTTTCTTTGTTTGCACGTTCAGGGGGAATGTCCTTACGAACAGTCGCTTCTGCCGTATCTCAACAAAGCTGACGGTGGCCTTGTGAAGGGCGGAGGGACGGATCAGATCGCGCACAGGAAGAGACAGAAAGTCACAAAGATCGGCTTTAAAACTGCCGGCAGCAAACCCAAAACATCTCACGCATCTGGTCTGGACTATATCGATGAGGAAGAAACAAGCGGGAGCACACATGTGACAGGATTAGCTTTCTCCTTTGCAAAACTAAAACCTGTTGAACACAGTAGCAAGGCGCCTTGTGATAATATCACAGATCAGCCAGGACTTAATGTGATTTGCCCTCTTGAGTCAAACGATGATTATCCATGTGCAGACATGGGTGATGACTGTACCATTGTTAATGAGTACAAGGAAAACGCAGTGATGGAGACGGATGATTTGAATATTTCACCTCCGATCACTAAGTTTGACTGCAGTGAGTCGAGTCTCGGAGACGTTGAACTGCAGGCCATGTTCTATCTCCCTAAATGGGATTCGTCTCCTCCCTCCTCTGTCAAACTCCTACCGGGGAGAGATGAGAGTCTAAAACTCATCCTTGCTAACGTTGCGGAGCTCCTTTCCCGATCTCCACCGCCGCTCGCTGTAGAATGTCACGCTGCCATTGCCGATACAAAACGTCCTCCGTCTCCTCCGGGAGTGGGGGTGCCTAATCAGCCGTTCCAGGTCAGCTTCACCCTGGATGTGGATGATGATGATGATGATTATGATGATGATGATGAGGTGATGCTGAGCGACGGCGGTAATGCCTCCCCCAAGGCCGGCTCAGATCAGCCTCCAGGAGACAAAGAGAACGATGACGTCCCTCGTGATTGGCCTTATCAGAAGGTGCAGCCTGTCAGCAGAGGCCAAACAACAGCCGACAGTCCAACGTGGGATGAGGTGTTTGGAGATGACGTGAATGATTATCACGACCGGAGGGAGACGGGAGACACGGAGGGCGCAGGAGAAGAACAGCCCAGGGAGGTTAAAAGTAAGACGGACGGCAAAAGTGAGGAAACGGAGAGATGCTGGGATGATGTGAGGAATGAGACACATCTGACGGACGCCGGCGTGAAAGGCGACGCGGATCCTCAGTGCAGCTCACGCATGGACGAGAGCATGGACCTGTTTGGGGATGACGAAGCCTTTCTCCAAATGACCATACCAGACATCTCCACCCCTGAAGATGCCGCCACATCAAAGTCGTCCCCCGGTGGCGAAGACATTACTAATAGCCCCAAAAATACTTCACACACACATACCCCAATGAATCCACGTCGCACTTCACACTCCGCACTAGGATTAAGCACGGCGCGCACACATGAGTCTGCACGTGTAAAGCATGTATCCCAGCTGATTACACAGGAGGACACACACACCACTGAGATAAAACTTTATACACACACAGCTGCATCATGTAAACATGCAACAGACAGTTCAATAACAGATGAATCCCCGCCAGTGCATCACAAGCCCGAGTCATCTGACGGCTCAAATGACTACTTTTCTGTCAACTTTGACCTTGGCTATTCACTGGAGGACTCTGAAGAGGAAGAGGAGGTCGATGCTGCACGATATATGGCAACCTCCCTTCACCCGAAGGAGCAGGCCGACTCCACAGGGTCACGTCCAGGCGTCTCAAACTCCTCCACCCCTTTTAAGAGTTACCGTGGAGAGACTGTATCTTCACGGTCTGGCGAATCCAAATTCTCTACACCTCAAGGCCTCTCGGAGCAAAGGAAGAGAGAAAAGTCATCCCTTCTGACTTCACCCTTGATGCGTGATTGGGCATTACCCTCACCAGTCGCCTCACCCGGAGCCAGGAGGACGCTCCTGCCCGGTCCCGCTGGGCCTCGCACGCTACAACACTCGCCTTCTCTCTTGACCTTGAAAGGGAGACGACCGGAACGTCGCACCACTGAAGCAGACTCAAAGTCGGCAGTGGAAAAGGGCTCATGCCAGGAATTATTGTCTCACTCTGCTCTTCATCCAGGTTAGTTCACTCTGGGCTCCAAAGGACAGTTTTCCAGTTTGTACAGTCATTCCTCTCTTCTGCTATTTAAATACTGCCAGTAACTTGTGCATATTTTACTAATTTCTGTCCTAGCTGAGTGCAACACTGACAGCGAGGAGGAAGTTGTTGTTCCTAAAAGACGACACCTGAACAAGAACAACCCCTTGATGTCTCCGGAAATGGTGAGAAAAGCCTGTCGATACTATTGATTTCCTTAATGTGAACACAACTCTTATGAAATGTCAGATTTAATGTGATAACGGTGCGGTACACATCAGAAATCCACAAACAGTAGAAGCCCCCTTCCTGTTATGACCAACAGAAGATTCTCTATCTGCCATTACCGATTCTGAGGTACCTGCAGTTGTCATGACAACCAGCCGGGCAGTTTTTCAGAAACATCTGATGGAAGTAGCTGAATGGTTTTGCAAGACATAATGAAAACAGGATGATCACATAACACTGATTAAGCAGCAGTGTATACTTGTGCAGTCGTGCACGAATGTAAGTGGACGTATGTAACGTTGTTTGTTCCCTTCTAGTCGAGGGGCTCCAGTGTTATGGACTCGCCAGTGGTTGGGAGCAAGAAACACGTGACTGCACTTACTACTGTAAGATCTGACCCACACAGCTACTATGATTTAAACACTCTCCCTCCATGCATTACTTACACTCGTCTCTGCTTCAATGATGAAGACAGTAATTGACAGATTTTCTTCCTAATTCTCCAGTCTGACGAAACGGAGGGCGAAACACTTTCCGATGATGATTTCCAGAATGAGTCAACCACGGCACGCAAACCTGAACGGCGACGAGTCCAACGGGGCAAAAGCAAGGTCTGTGTAGCAACAGATGGCTCCACAGGATGCTGTGATCTGAATCAGAATTATACAATTGTGCATATACATAACACAGTTTGTCTGTTTTCAGAAGACAATCAAGACACGATTTGAAAAACAAAAGTCAAGTCTATAAATATCTGACAGTCGTCAACCTTGACATTTCCCATTGTTCCATTGTCAGCGCACGATATGTGGAAAAGGGCGCCAGTTCCTGGATGAGGAAGCAGAGCTGTCGGACGACGAGCGGGCGGAGGCGTCATCCGATGAAGACGATGGAGAAGATCAGAACCGATCTCTTGACGGCTTCGTGGTGAACAACACTCACTTCTCCCAGGGGCTGAACGGTGAGGCCACACGCTCATTCCAAGAACATATTATACAGCATCTCCAGTGGATTAGATTAATAATCTTATTCCTTGAATTTAAGTTCCTCAGTTTGAGGAGACTGGAGGAATCGTGCCGTGGCATTCACTCTGTAGCTTCCTGTCTGTTCTCCTCTGTCAGACTCAGATATGCAGGGGATTTACCTAAAGTCTGTGAGAAGCCCCGCGGTCGCCGGCAAGTTCAAACTGTCCTACAGGAACAATCAAAACATCGACATATTTTCCCAGGTGCAGGATATTTTACTATCAGTGTTGCATTTTTTTGCATAAACTGGAGTTTTAAAGAGATAAATTACAAATATAACGGTAAACTACACTCGCAGAATCAACGTTTTTTAACTTGACCTTTGGTCCCAGGTGCCTGAGATGGATGAAACGTATGCAGAGGACAGCTTTGTGGTGGGAAGTGAGGCGGAGGAGCCAGAGAGCAACGAGGAGGACGTTGAAGAGGAAGCCATTGAACTTATGCCAGAGGACTCGTATGTGGACGGGAGGAGGCAGTACGCCACCCGACGCCAAGTCTTCTTTCACAAAGCCAGAGCGAAATCTGGAGCTGGTGCTAAGACGAGAGCTGCATCTCCACAGGAGCAGAGTGCCGGGTTGAAAGCCAAGCGAGGCCGGGTTATACGCATAATGGATTCTAGTGAGGAGGAAACAGAGGATGTTAGCGAGGTGAGAGGTCTTGTAACAGGAGGGGATGTCGCTGTCCCCCTGCAGCCAGAGGCGGTTCAGCTTCAGCAGCCCCAGAGAGCTTCCTGCTCCTCTTCATCCATAGCTTCTAAGGTCTCATTGCTCTGCAGGGGACAGATGGGCTCAGTGAGTGAAGACCAGCAAAATGAAAGGTAATGAAATCCTCATATAGTTGCACAAGCACCCAAACACAATCATTTATGAGCCACTCCAGCGTTGTTTTTTCACTCTCCTGCAGGTGTCGCCGGAGGATAGAAAATCAACACCTGCTGTCTGACGAGTTAGACTTTGAGAAATCGGAGTCACTGTTATCATCCAAGAAACAGCCTCAGGTACAAGACACGGATACACTCCTGCCAACAAACCCAGTTCACTCAATAAATGCAGGCATCTTGGCGGTCTTCCCTATTTTCTGTCTGCATCTAAACCATGACATGTCTAATAAAGACAGATACAGCATTAATACAA
>CAAKHC010016431.1:0-33122 GCA_901007825.1 Macroramphosus scolopax | reverse complement strand
CCATCCTCTTCAACTACAACCTTGTAACTGGACCACTGATGGACTTAGTTACATCTACTTAAATGTTTTCATTCTTTCTCGCTCAATTACAAGCGATGCCGTGACCTCTGTCCCTCTTGCATTTATCAACATGTTGCACCCTGACGGTGTTGGAAGGTGGAGCATGTCTGACACCGTGGTTGGAGTGCATCATTAAGATGGTAATGTGTGCTAAACAGAGCTTAATCCTTTAATGAAAAATCATAATTTAGCTTGTAGTGAAACCAAAAGTAAAAAATAACTAGCATCACTTACAAAGATGAATACAGTTATACACGTTTGTGGAAGATAAGAATACATTTAAATTCATTAAGTACCTCTATACTCAATATAATACAAGTTATACACTGATCCCATTAGGATCTGTCTAATAATCAACTAATTCACCAGCAGCCACGTAACCGACTATTTGCTGCAGTTGGTTTGGTTTCCAACCTGCATGTGTCGGCGTGCCTACAACATCATGGAATTATGTTCAAAGAGACATTTCATGTCCCCTGAAGGCATCACGGTGCCTTGTGAGTCCAGTAGATGGCAGTATTAGCAACAGAAGGACTGCAGTGAGACTTCATAATGATTTCTGTAAAGTTGTGTGACCACAGTGGAATGATGCCGCAGACCGTCTCTGATTCTGGATGCTGATTGCAAAGGATGGATGAGGTCGTACATTCACCGACCCGGCATCAACACACACACACACACACACACACGTTTCCCTGAAAGGGAAAAAAAACAGAAAAGTTTCATGCCACCCTTGTTAGTCATGATTTCACGTAAGTCAGACGGTGGTCGTATCGCAGACCGACATCTCCTGAACATCACCACCATGGTCATGAAGTGCATCTTCCAGCTGCAGCTCACTCGTCAAAGCTGTTGAAACCACAGAGTTTCCTGTGCCAGAAGAGATACTGCAGCAGAATGTGTGCGTCATAAATACAAGACAAAAAGAGAAATGTGAAGCAGGAACAACGTCTCTGACGCCCTGCAAAGATACAGCTCAGTAATACACTGTAATCTCAGGGAAAATAGCAAGATTCAAATTCCCATTACAGCAGTTCCCATCCTGCTATTATACCATTAGCTGAAGCGTATTGTGTGTATCTCTTCTGGCATTGAGCTGTGGTGAAGTCACAGAGGTGAGACATGCCTCAGGCAGGAACACACTGAATTCCATCTTCCAGCCTGATGTTGATTTAAGCAGAGAAGAACAGTTTCAACATGCCTGCAGTTGGAGCGGACCGAGGCACCGGGGCCTCCTCCTCCTCCTCTCCCACAGTCCTGTAACATCAGAGGATGTGAGTCATAGATTAACAACAGAATTATAATCTGACGGTGTAAATCACAAGTTTCATCATGACGCAACTATACATGTTTCTGATAGCCAACGATCCGATGATGGTCGCTGCCTCGAACGTTCACTAAAGCTGTTATATTTCTATAAACTCACAAACGCAATAGTGGTCATAAGCAGTAAACAACTTCTCAGTACATAAATGATGCATGCAAGCACGGTGGTCTGCAACCACTTGCATGCTGCACCGACACTCGGCTGCAGAGAGGATGTGAATAATGCTGGAACGGGTGTGAAAATAATACACACATGCACTAATGTTTCGGTGACTTCAGTGCATCAGATATTGATGCTTCTCTGCGGATGCATGTCACACCAGTAGTGACACTGTAGAACAACGTGCACACACCACGGTGTTGGGTGCTGACTAACTTTGGAACACAGGCTTCAGTATCTTGTTGTTTCTTTGCTCTTTATGGCTCCGAACTGGAATCACACAACAACCAGTGAAGAAGCCCAGACGGTGACTTTCGCTCACACCGCAACAATTTTTGCTCCCAAATATATCTGGGAGGCTACAGCCCCCCCCTGGAAGGGGCCTAACAACCCCACTGTCTTCAAACCTCAGCCCCATCAACCACACCCAGGAGGGGCCCATCAACAGGAGCCCCCCCAGGGACACAAGAGACTCCTGACGTCCTGGAGAAGAACAAACCCCCCAAAAAATTGTTACATTCATTTCTAAATATGTTAAATCAGATTGTTCTAAAGGTTTTACTGAAGTTTTGCTGTAAATTCATGTGATTAAACTCATTGTCGCCTGACCTATAGACCGCTGCCCCCCCTCCCCCCTCCTCCCATCACTCTTTCATGTCAACGAGCTGCCGATCGCTGGCTCCATCCAGGAACCTCTTCTCCACCCAGGACACTTAAGGTACCATGAAAGGGGGCCGGGCCAAATGGCCTCATAGGATTAAAAGCATTGTGGCTATTGTCCGGGGGGGGGGAGACCCAGGGGGAGACCCAACACCAATCACCTCTGTAATCTCTGGGCTTCTTCTCAATACACAACCAGAGTGGCCAGGAAGGGACCTGTTGGTTTGCTCTTCCACCCCCCCCCCCGAGGCCCTTTGGAAGTCGGCTCACTGCCTTTCAAGGAGGAGGACGTACAGAGAATATTTCATGCATTCATCCCTGGTGCATCCTGGATTCATCCCACCAGGGTCTGAAGATGGCTCCACTTCGGGTATCCATAACTTTATTTTGATTCTCTAAAACCGTGATGGAGGAGAGGAAACACGAAGGCAGATGACATGCTTGTGTTTGTAAGACCTGTCTCGCTGCTCCAGTGAGATTACAAATACAAAGAGTGTCGATGGGAACACATGAGGAGAGACTTGCACCACAACATGCTGTATTAGATCGACTCATATGAATGATGGAGCAGTCGAACACTAACGTCTGTCACATTGTGTAGAAACTCAGTCATCAGGTAATGTTCTCACCTGCCCCCCCCTCTGTGCTCCCACCTCACCCCTCTGCAGTTTAGACCCCGCCCCCTCTGTGATGACCAATCAAGTTCATGATCCAGGTCTGAGGCCTCTGCAGAACTGGTCCCAGTGGTGAAGTCACTCCAGTGTTCTTCATCGCAGCTCTTCTCCTCACAGCTTCACAGACCCGCCGGTTGCTGTTGGTCAGTGGAGACGGAAACATGCAACACATCACTGGTAAGTTTCACTTTGTGGGTTTAAATCAGAGGGAACATGCTTGTGCAATGTGTTATAAATACTAATAGATTCCATTGTCAGACAAAATGTGCTTTTTAAAAAAGTTGCATTAAATTTGAGGAGTTAAAAGTTAGAACCAATACGATTGTAAGTGGAACTCAGTGTTCAGCTCCCTTGTCACTCTTTGTTTGATATATTTGCTGTAACATAAAACATGCATCTCCTTGAATGTCTGATTGTTCTGTTTACGTGTTCTCCTCGTCTTCTCCCCACAGACAGATCGAACCCCAGCATGCCGCGACCCCCTGCAGCCTCCGAGTCGTACATGCAGGGCTCCATCAGGATGATCCTGGAGAACGCTGACCTCTGGAAGTCCTTTCACAGTATCGGAACAGAGATGATTATAACAAAGCACGGAAGGTACAAATCTGCAACAGTTGGCCGGCCCCCGATTCGGGACGTTAATACACCAACAGATGTGATTTTATTTCTATCTTTCACATTATGATCGATAACACGTGTGAGTGTGTTTTCTGCAGGAGAATGTTCCCACACTGCAGCGTCAGTGTAACCGGTCTGCAGCCGTGTGTCAACTACGTCATCTTGATGGACATGATCCCTGTAGACAACTTCAAATACAAGGTATGTTCATATGCAACACAAACAGGGACTCTTGACATGATAATCTCCGTTTGGTTTGTGGTTCCAAAAAAGACCAACTTAATTGCTGTATGTAAAAGGCAGCGGTTTGCAGCCAGACACTGGCCTGCCCACTCAGGGCCATTCACCACTGCATATCAAAGCCTCTCATTGCTTCCTGTTTGTGCACTCTCAGCTGGAGGCCCCATCGATTAGCATCCCACTTACTATCGGTGAATGGGGAGCAGTCGGCCGTCCATACATCCAGCAGCTCTGGACCATTTGGTCACTGATGTGGGCTTTTAGCATAGACTTGCAAATAGCAAGCTTATCAAACAGGTTTATAATGAGGGGTTGATCAACACAAGTGACCACATACGAAAGGAAACCCTGCATATGCAATTGGTAATGATGAGGCCTTCTTTTCATCTGCAGTGGAAGAAGGAGCGCTGGGAGATGGCAGGGAAGGCAGAACCGCAGCCCCCCTGTCGGACGTACATGCACCCGGACTCCCCGGCTACAGGAAGTCAGTGGATGAAGCAGTCCCTGTCTTTTCTGAAGCTGAAGCTCACCAACAACACTTTGGATCAGCACGGCCATGTAAGACCTCGTCTAACTCACTGCCAGAAAGGAGGAGATCACGTCATAAAACTGACATCCATGTCGTGCTCTGTTCACCCCCCCCTCATTAGATCATCCTGCACTCCATGCACCGGTACTACCCGAGGTTCCACGTCATCCAGGCAGACAGTCCGTACACCGTCCGCTGGGGACCCTTTCAGCTGTTCTCCTTCCCAGAGACGACCTTCACTGCGGTGACGGCCTACCAGAACCCGAAGGTACCGACAGAAGAAATGTGCTGCTGCCTTTGTGTCTACGATCAGAACAACGATTACAGACTGCAGACTGACACCTTTTCTTGTTGCAATTTACAGATCACCAAATTGAAGATTGACCACAACCCCTTTGCCAAAGGATTCAGGGAGGGGGGCACCCACACCCACGGCAAAAGGTAGGATTGCAGTATTTAAAGAGGAAGCAAACACTTTGTTATCAAATGACAACACTGATGCATTGATCAGTGTACCTGTAACTGTTTGCATCTTAATCTTAGTTTGTTCTCTGTATTAAAATCCTACACAGACATTTGCAAGTAAATAAAAACATTCTGTTTTAGGTGTCGTTCAGATGGAAGTCCTAACAGTAAAGCCCCCCTGGACAAGAAAGCTATTTTCAATAGTCCTTCAGGTATGATTCTTTAATTAATCCATGAATATCATGCATGTTGTTTTCACTACAGACAAAGATAATAAGTGTTTACTATAATACATAAACGCTGTACTTCCCTCTCAGGCCTGCAGGGGATGCCCTCTGCCACTGAGTCGCTGGAGGCAGTGAAGGATCCTGCAGCCACAGACCAGCCATTGAAGGGGGGTCAACTTTCAGCATGGGTCCCAGGGCAAGACCCACCTGAGAGTCTGAACACGGAGCCCCCGGAGCTGCAGGAGTACGACTACAGCTGTGAAGAGCAGATGGTGCCTGCGTCCGTGTCCTACCAGCCCTACAGGTCCGATTTAAGGTACCCTTAATCTGATGGGACTCTAAATAAAGTCAATATAATAAGTAGGTGTAAATATGCTAATTCACGTTCTTTTATCCAGATCTGTGGAGTACGCCAGATTTCCATTCCCTTCCCATGACGTAGACACAGTTCACCCCCCCATGCAGCCTGTACCTCATCCACTGGCCACAGCCGAGCAGGCCGCTGGTCACCATGGCTACCAGCATCATCACTACCCTCCGCACAGCAGCACGGCCGACTGGAGCCAGTACCCGCTCTTCTCCTACTCCTGCTGGTGATCCCCGACCCTCCGATGACATCACCCCTGGAGGGTCAGACCTCCAGGGCCTGAGGAGGAGAGTCAGAGTGTACAAGCTGCCGCCGGCCGCTGCAGCGTACACACCTGTATAAATGTGTATAAGTGTTCACATATTTCAAAGGGTGTGTCTTGTGTTTGGGGCATTTACGGGAAAATCATATCAATCTAAATTTAAGATCAGAGTCTCCTTGTCTTAGATTCACTCACACATGTACGTTCAGTAATAACTTGTTTCGGTCTGTTTTGAGACGTTTACTGTCAGCTGGGAAATAACTGCTGTGAAAATTCATCTACAGATATGATGAAAGTTTACCAGACTGTATAATAACAGACCTTTAATAAGATTTTTAAGGTAACGTATTGATGTAAAAAAAATATATATATTGTTTTTGTGCTCATCTTTGACTGATAGCTGGAAACACTAAAAACAAATAAAATATAAAAAATGACAAAAACAGAACAGATAGATGCTCATCAGTCCGTTTTCTGCACTGGTGTTCAGAGGGTTGATAAATATTAGTTCACAGTAAATGGAGATGTGACGGCCTGGTTTGTATGTCCACAAATAAATAAATGAGAATATTATTAAATCTTTAGCTAAGCTATGTCAAACACTGCTGTCTTTATTTGATCACAGGAAATAGTTCAACTGAAAAGAGAAGAACTGGAGTGTTTATATATATAGAGTGAGTGTGAGTGTATGTAGGCCGATCGTGAACATTATTATTTTATGATTGCTAATCCATCATTTCTGCGTCTACATGCAATGAAAACTATATAAAAAGACATCAATGTTTTATTTTAGACTGGCAGGTAATCAGATGTTTTGATATTCTCGTGGCTGCAGATTTGTCGTCTCCATGACGACGGCCTTGCAACAGACCCACATTGACACATAGAGCTGTAACATCTTTCCACTTCAACCTGCTACATCTATCATCTTATGTTTGTTTAATCTCGTCCAAATGGAAAACAGAAACATGGTTCTGTAATCCCACTGTGGCACCGCGACCCTGCTGAAGGCGCCAAACGTCACCAGAACACCAAACCAAACTCTGTGAACTTCATTTGAATCTCTGGAGATTCAGACTTTAACACACTTGAGCCCGAGGAAGCCGGAGCAGTTGAGAGGCGGCGGCGAGTCCGACCTGATAAAGTGGTGACAGACAGCCAGGGTGGAATTACCAACACGGGCTGGCAGAGTTTCCCCAGCAGAAGGCAGGAACGTCTGTGCTGTAAATATTTTACGAGAGAGGGAGAGAGAGGGAAGACTATCTGGGACATTTAGTTTGCCTCGGGGAGAAGACACTGCAAAGGAATTTTCAACTGACATATTTCTGTGTACTACAATCTGTTTACATCACGACAGAAGGTGCATCAGACGAGTGTCTTTCACCAGCAATTAGACAAGAATTTGGGTTAACTAGGAGCCGGTTGTGTATCAGAAAGGAACATAAGACGTGGTCGCTGTGTTTGAGTTTGAAACTGTGACGTTGTGATTGGACGGTGGCCGGCGTGGCCTCGGGCTCCTCCTGAGGTCGCCCGGCTCACCCACATGCTTCATCCTGATCATCTCTCACCTCGACGTGAAATGAATTATGGGAAACAGATGGGGTCGTTTAGCGTGCCGGAGTTAATGTCGCATCACCGAGAGGCATGCAGGCATGTAGTGAAGTCATAACCCAAGAAAGAAGAGGGAAACGGATCGGGAGGGAAAGATTTACAGTTCTGGAGAAAAACGTCGACGTGCTCGGAGCGTCTCAGATTCATCATCAACGTGTTTTGGATCTTCTGATTTTTCAGTCGGAAAAATGAGTCAAATTTTTGTTTCTTAAGCGGGTGAATATGTGTGGATGTTAAACCACAGGGAGATAAGTGGCAGATCCAAGAGTAAAGTGATAACATGAAAGCAATTAGAGGCTGATTGCAATGCTCAGAGCTCACATCCTCTTCATCACGACTCGTTACAAACAACTGCTGAATCAAACACTGGGGATCCCAACATCATCACACTGGTTAAAAGTGATTTAAACTACTGTGACTTCATTATTTATGATGGAAACTGTGAACCAGATGAAACTCTTCTTTCTATGTGAGCTGCTGCAGCTGTTAATCCCCTATAGTTCAGCACAGATTATAGTCCAGAGAGATTAAAGGCTCAGATTCCGTCTGGGTCTTCGCACAGAGACATTTTTCTACATCAGAGATCCAAACAGAAACAAGGACCGCTGGTGGTAATGGACTGTAGGTAGGCCTGCATCGACTGGGCTCCACATCCATTTCCACACACTCACAGACGCTGTGCCCTCAGGAGAGGTCAGATTGATTCGCGGTCGAGCCTTCGGCAGAAACCTCCTATCACAGCGCAAAGGAGCGTATCGACTGGCTTTAATGGCAATTTAACCTGGCACATACACAACAAGCACAAGTCATCCAGGGATAAAAGGCACGGAGAGTTAGTTAGAGCTGCTGCAAACACAGACTGAGGCTGTGAACAGACCAAATACCTTTGGTGGCCTTTCGTACGAGTCGGCATCTTATTGGCAGTTCAGGGTCGGAGGACAAAAACAGCATCAACATTTACAATCTCATTTCTTGCCCCTTTAAAAAATATTTAAATCAAATTGTCAATAGGTAGGGGGCTTCCCGGTGCAGGAGGTGTCCCCAGCATGTCCAACTGATAGGAGGCCTCCCGGTGGAGGAGGTGTCCCCAGCATGTCCAACTGGTAGGAGGCCCCCCGGTGGAGGAGGTGTCCCCAGCATGTCCAACTCGTAGGAGGCCTCCCTGTGGAGGAGGTGTCCCCAGCACGTCCAGCTGGTAGGAGGCCTCCCGGTGGAGGAGGTGTCCCCAGCATGTCCAGCTGGTAGGAGGCCTCCCGGTGGAGGAGGTGTCCCCAGCATGTCCAACTGGTAGGAGGCCTCCCGGTGGAGGAGGTGTCCCCAGCATGTCCAACTGGTAGGAGGCCTCCCGGTGGAGGAGGTGTCCCCAGCATGTCCAACTGGTAGGAGGCCTCCCGGTGGAGGAGGTGTCCCCAGCTGGTAGGAGGCCTCCCGGTGGAGGAGGTGTCCACAGCTGGTAGGAGGCCCTGTGGCAGACACAGAACACACCAGAGGGATAATAGATCTGATCCGGTCTGGCGTTCTCAGGGTCCCCCAGGAGCAGCTGGATGGTTCTGCTGGGGAGACGGATGTCTGAGTTACCTCACCACCGCCCAGTTCTAGACAAGGAGCAGAAGATGGATGTATGGATGGATGTAATGACAGACATTAACAACATGTAACCACATCTCAACTCCAGAAGTGGTAAACATTCTGATTATCTTATTTGCTAAAGACGCTGACGGATGTGGAGCCCCATTTACGGCTCTCGGATAATTTTTTTTATTTAAATAATTTGAGTGGTTATTTTTAGGATACTTAAACCACTCCCCAAATGTATATACATTACCGCCCTAATTGAAAGTATCTACTAACTTCCAGGCTTTATACTGGATCTGGCAGTAGTTCATATGATACTGATGATGGATCAGTAGTGTGTAATGGATTTCTATGTTGTGTAGTATTATGGTATAAAGACTAGTGGATGTATTCCAGTCATGGTGCAAAGACTGAGGACGTAATGTGAATGATCACATCCTGCTAAAGCAACATTTCCTTTACGATCCTGCTTTATATACTCGTCATCTCTCTATTTATAATCAGCTACTTAAAAAGACTTGTGTCTCCTGCTGAGTCGTTAAAAAGGGTCTTTTCAAGCAAAACTAAAGGTGGACATGTGAAGCTTTGAGGTAAGGCCTCCTTTGGTCCCCTCACCATAACACACTTATCTTATATATGATAATTCTCAACTATCAGACATCTTTCAGTAAGTGCACAGAAATATATCATCAATAACATCACAGTAGCATGACGATGGATACCTGTTATCTGCATCTGGCTTGCAAGGAGCTGAACAAACAGCAGCCGTGCCCGTAGGAAACATTGCCCTTGAAAAGTTTTCCACTCCGCGTGTCCAGGTCAGCTGACTTTCTTTTATTAGAACTTCATTAAAATTCATTAATTGCTTCCTTTCTCCTGGGCACAGCCAGAGTCAGAACTGGAGCTGTCAGATATTAGAGCAGGAGCAACTGTCCTGTGCTCCAGATACACAACCTGTGACGCCCCAACACACACACACACACACACACACACACGCCTGTGTTCAAAAGACAACAGAGGCTGAAGGTACTACACACAGAATCTTCAAAGTAGTAGATGTAAATTTTATTTACTTGCTCTGTACATAAAGGGTCAATACCAACACAGGTGTTAACCATGGGAAATATTAACACGTGTCAATGGTATAAGAAATTAAAAGGCACAATTTTCAATTCTTAAGTAAAAGACAGGCTTTCCTAGAATTTGAGAACACAGTAATACTGTTAATGCCATTACAAACAACTGAGAAGCATGAGAAAAGCAAGTTCACCTCCTGAAAGAAAATAATTAGGGTGTATTGCTTAATTAGTAGAATTCATTAGGTCTGACGAGGAAACCCCAAACTGGTTTGTTTTCACAGAACCAGAAGGCATTAAAATAAGAAAAAAAACTTTATTTAACAAGGAAATAAATGACATTAAGCAGCATTTGGCCAAGTAGAACCATCTCCTTGGCCAAGAGGTCATGCACAGAGGCAACCAGCAGGCATTTTTCCCTTTTTGTAAATGTCCCCTTAGGTACTTTGTTTAATAACATCACTCATTTTCACAAAAAAAAAAAAAAAAAAAAACTTGATTTAACAGCTGTCTACAATTTGAACAAAAATAATTAAAAACAACTATACAACTAAAAGCTGCACAATATTACTCGGACTGAACGGCTGAGCAATGATTTGAACGAAAAGCACTAAGAGGAGAGACGGAGGCGGTTCATCTTTACAGCAGAGATCTCGGGGTCGGCACTGTTTGCACAAACGTTTAATCCTCAGCTCCAACTGATCAAATGGAATCGATTCGCAGCGCTGAATGAACAGGAACGCTTTTCTCCACCACTCCGACAGAGTCCGCTTGCATAAAGAGAGATCGGAAATTGTGCAGACCGAATATTTAAGGAATAAAGCTAGTTTGAATCCTAAATGGACGTAACATCACGTTAAAAAATTAAGGTAAGAGAGGAGGCTGAATGCGCCGAAAGATGCATTTATCTTACTCTCTGAAAAAAGGCATTAATGGGATCTCATTGGCTTGTGGAGACTTTCCCTCCTTCCCTGACCGATGCCACTGGACGTGCTTCTCACCTCTGTGGAATATCTTCTGTCCCAAAGCCCACAATGGCGTTAGACAGATGCTTGTTGGAGATGCTGGCAGGGCCGTCGACGCCGCGTTTTGACTTTTGAAAACTTGTTTTAAAACTTGGCACTCCCTATGCAAAAATGGCAAAATTTAGCTTACAGTGCTCGGAGCCGTTTGCACTAAAGCTGCCAATCTCTAAGCAATGTCCTTTTAGTTCAAAGTAATGTGAAGGACCATAAAAAGTTACGAGTGGACATGCAAAGTCTCCCCTCTGCCATACATCTTGTCCATGTCGCAAATAAAACACATCGTTGATCATGTGGCACAAATAATAACATGAAATCACATATGATGGCGTCACGCCTCAGTAACGACGGATACATGGTGTCATCAGCCGGACTGGTGCCAGGTGGTGCAGTGGTTAGATAACCATGGATGTTTTATAAAGCTGGATACAGGAATTGGTCGTGCATTGAAGTCAATTTTACATAGTGGCCAAACCATGTAATTACAACTAAGGCGTCGGTCATGCAAAGGCCCATAAATCATTTTTCCCATCGTCTTACATTGTGAAAGTCTCTAAATCAGTCCATAGTTGTTTGAGATATCACAACATCTCAGTACACACATGTAAGTTATACATTTTTAACAGCCGAATACAGACTTGTTTTCCGAGGCGTGTGCATGTGAACGAGCCAGAGCGCCGGGGAGGCGCAGATACAGAGGACCGTAACTGGAAATCAATCTTTTTTGCTTTATGCACCAGTGAGAAACATTCTTTAGGAATGAAAGGGGCTTCGCCTCCCATGCTGAATCCAGCTCTCAATTCACAACCATAGAAATGGCAGGATCTACTTTGTCAAAACCACAAACTAGATCCTCCACATACCCGACTCTTCTGCTTCCTCCTGACAGACACCACGCACACATGGAGAACCTGTTCACCTGAATAACTCACGGCCAGTAAGTGTACATGCATGTGTGCTTGTGTTATGGAAAAGGTACAACAGTGACTTGATTGTTCGAAGAAATAATATTTGACTGGCTGGTAAGCTCCTCATTGCCTCAGTGCTCTCGAGTCCATAGGGATATTGCTTCTCCCTAATTCAAAGAAATGTCCGCACATCAACGAAACATACACACACACACACACTTTCTAAAGTCCCCAAGACTTCAAACATGACAAATATTTAAGAGAAATAATAATGGTTGCGATGCGATGTGGTAAATATCCATCGTGAACACAAACACACGCGCAGACGCTCTCACATACACACTCACACTGATGCCCAGTGATCTGGAAATGAAAAGGAAACTAATGTCAAACCACTGCTCAACCTAGAATAAAAGACATGGGGAAGGGGGAACTTGGAGAAGAGGGGTCGGGTTTTTCATCTGGATCCGATGTCCAAAGCTGTAAACAGTCAAAAAGCCTTGCAACAGTTGGCGACAGCGGAGGGGTCGCTGTCATAGTACAGCCCCAAGCAGGCAAGCACGTAACCATGGTGACACTGGCGGGAAAGGTGAAGAAAGCCAGCAGATTCATGGACAGGTTGATACTGGTTAGAGGGTCCAGTTGAGCTCTTACATCAGTCACTCTCATCCGGATTCTGGGGGTCTATGATTTTGACATGGGTGAATGGGAAGAGACCCCTCCGTCCGTTCACCTCTCCCTCCCATTGACCATTGATGTTCATCCGTGTAACCATGACGATGTCACCGACCTGAGGAAAGGAGGACACGAGAGTGTATTAGAGGACATGTTATACAAGAACATAGGACTTCACAGAGATGTTATGGTTATTGTGTGCATCTTACACACACAAACAAAGAAGGCCACATCTTTATCTTCAGTAAAATCATTTAAAAATGAATGGAAGGTAAATTAAAAATAGTATTTGTTCATTCGTGGTAAAGAAAAAACATTTGAGTTTATCATTCCACTTCATTTTAGTGGCCACATTCAGCTCAGGTGTCCTACAGTTTAAAAAATACACTTCATGTGGCGTCGATGTGAAAGTATATGAACCAGCCCGAGTTCTCGGACATGACAACTGACTGACAACATAATACAAACGTTGAATTACAAGTTGACATCATAGCCAGTGAGTCACTTCGACCTAAAGCGGAACATTTACCTCCTGGTCACAGGTGGTTGAAATGACCTCATAACTGCCACATTCACACCACTAATCTTTCTGTCTTTAATCTTAAGTCATTCCAGTTCGAGGCTACGTGACTAAGCGGCGCCACGACGAGGTGATTCCCCCCGAAGGATCCCTCAAAGAATCTCACTGCTTTTCAAACTAAATTTCGTCACAAAAGATTCGCGAGTAGTAAAACAGGAAATGAGTGTGACAGGATCTGTTGTTCCAAAAATGGACGTCCCAAAAGGAACACGAGATTTAAAGTAGCTTTTGTGCTGATTTGCCAGAAAACACCAAAAAAAAAAAAAAGAAGAGAACATGTGTAAGAATGGAGGGGATGCGTGAGTAGCTAAGGGTTACTGGGGGTCAGTAAAGGGTTTGATCAGTGGTGATCAGAGCTGCTAACACCAGAACAACAGCTCCTGGAGCAGACAGCCCCTCCACATGTTCATTTAGAACTAACACTGCTGCGGCTTCATGCAAACATGAAACCAACCAAAATGAAGCAGATATTAGAAACTGAAATAAAGAAATAAGTGGAACCAAATCTCAAGCCACAGACATTCAGTTCAAAGCCACAGATGCACTGAAATCTGAACGGGGACTTTTCAGAACGTCTCTGATCTCCTCAGACTCCTGCAACACTCTGGTTGACTGGAAGACGAGGGTTCGTCACGGGTTGGAACGCGGCAACGTTTTAGGTGAACGATGCCCTGAAATCTTTTTTTGCCCTATTTATTTTTTGGCTGAATTTCTTTTGGACACAAAGAAATCATTGTTGGCACTTCATCTTCTTTAGGTTGGGAATTTGTAATTTGCCAAATATGTAGTTTTATGACAAAGTGCTTGAAGTATAAGACTGCAACGATGGGAAGGATTAACTGTAATAAGAAAGTAAATCAGATAATGAGGTGATGATTGCCCTCTGGTGACATCACAGCAGGGGTTCAGTGTCTTGCTCAAGGGCCCTTCGGTCTGTGGAGCAGCCAGGGATTAAACCAGTAAGCTTCCCATTACCAGAGGGACACTCTTCCTCCCCCCAAACACTTCATACATTGTGCTTTTGCCTCTTGTCTCTGACTTTCATCGAACAGCTTCATAAGACGTTGGCGAGTGACAGAAATCAAGGCTAAGATGGTGCACTGACAACCAGTCTAAAAAAAGCACCAGTCAAACCCTACTTATGGAAAACAATGCGTCATATACCAATTTGAACCAAACTACCATCTCCTCACCAGTCCCCGAAGGTCTGATTATTCCATCTGACACAGTTTGTTAACTCTTCAGTCTAGTGGGAGCTGGACTGACATTTTAGTCAAACGATTCATGTCCGTCATGATTTATCGGCACTTCTGTTTCCAGTGTGGTTTGTTTTCATCGATATATCTCAGCTCTTTATCAACTCGTGTTGCTTGAATTGAAAATAGCCATGTAAGTCTGTATATACTGTTATTGTACCTGAGATAATATGATAAAACGTTGAATATGATAAGCTCAGGCTTGTTGAAAAGAAATGACAAAGCTATATGAGTCAACATTCAGGGCGTCTGAACCCAGAGTGGGGACGACACCCACCATGTTCATCTGAGGACATAATGTCATCTTCTCCTTTCTGTCCCTGCAAGTCTTTACCTCCACTACCACTATCAGTTAAAGGTAGGATGTCACTTGTAACCTCCACACACACCTAATCATAGCCCAGGGTAAAAAGTACGAGACAATATTTACTTTAAAGCACGATCCCGTCTAAACTCACGGTACAAGAGTTCAAACACACAGTCGACTGATTTATTAACTAAGAAAAACTGTCAGATGTCCTCACGCACAAACACTGTGGTTCAAACAGATGACAGAGGAGCAGGAAGCTGTCGCTCAGATGGGCTTGTGACTCTTAATGTGACCCCAATCTGGTTAAGCCATATGTTCTTTATCAGGATTAGAAGGGGAAAGAGAGTCTCCATCATCCAGACCATGATTGAAGCGTGAACGTGAAGGCACACTGCACTTTGTAGCTTTCACTTCTCAATGGGGCTTCAAGGACATCTAGTCCTAGACATTATCTGTCACAATAATCCTTTACGCCACTCTGGAATGACAAGAATGCTACAGAGTCATGAAAAGCTTCAGTGGAAAGAATTCATACGAAACCTCAATTGAATCAATCTGTCAAAGACCCACAGTGCAGTGGAATTAGAGTAAAATCCCTTGTGTTCAAACACTTTTTAAAAAAAGGTAGAAAAACAGCCGTCCCTGACTTGTTTCTCATATTCAAATACGTTGCATGTCGTACTTTAAGGGACAACCGGTTATCAAGCTGCATTCTGGCAATGTCGTTATGAACGCAGACTTCAAACGGACGTTGATTTTATATCAGCTATTCTATTCCTGCAGCACTTAAAAAGAAGCAGATCTATAAAAAGCAGTTATAAAATCTTACATGTGTAGGGAACTGCCCGTCTCTGAAGTGAATAAATAATGACTCACAGCCTCTGCTTCTTCAGCCCCGGAGGCTTCAGGAGCCTCGGTGCAAACAAACGAAGGCTGTGAGGCCGATTCGGAGCCAGAATACAGACAGAAGGTATGATGAGATGATTGAAGGTATGGAACATTATGGAGAGGCCAGTATCAAATCCCTTAGTTCCACACACTTTCTTCCTAGTAACTGTTTTAAGAGTTTTCAGTGGGGTTTTTTTGTCTCACAATTAAGTAATCAAATCCCAAAAACAATCTCCTTAGGTCTGATCTGTTGAGGACTAGTTCCTTTTTCTGATTTTACAGGAACATCCATGTTCAAAGTTTTGATTATACATAATATCTGGAGAGAAATGCTGTTATACAGCATGATGAAATGATGAGAATATACATTATGGACATATAACTTACTCATTAATTCTTATTTCTGACGATTCATCTAGACATCTGTACCTTTGTTTTTATAAATGCTCTTTACTGTGTTCACTATCCACTTTGCTGCTGTAAATGTCCCCATCACGGGACAAATAAAGGTTTATCTTATCTCTTAGATTTAAATATAATAAATATTATGAATGAGCAAAATGAAAATTGGTCAACAGTTGTCAATAAACAGCTACAACTGAGGAAGAGTTTCTCACCAGTACTCATATTTATACCAGGAGGTGAAGGGAAGTGAGGAAAACAGGCACCAGCATCTTCAATACATGTCAGAAGACAAGTAGAAACTAAAATGTTTCATTAATCTGGATGATATTTCTCAGAAAACGTACACCAGGGTAACACAAAGTAAGTCTTTAGTTTGAGGAGCTTCTAGCCAAGCTATGGCTAACTGGACACAGTCGGCCCCGAGTCACACAGGTCGACAGCTATGAGGAGAGGAAGAGTCAGAGAGGAAGACGTCTGAAGGACCATCTCTCTCACACTGACAGGATGCTCACAATCAAACGAGAACTGTTAGCATATTGCTGATGAACTTCAGCGATGACCGTAGGGCTTCACCATCGACACTAGTGTTTCCCATTAATTGCTACAAAAATGCCTAGGTCTACGAACTATTTCAACAAAAACCAAACAATCACTATTAGCCAATCAGGGGAAGAGTAGAGCAGGTGTTTGCGTAAAGGATGTGATAACATCACTGGGCAGGTTGAAAGAAGTGTGGTAAGCATTGGAGCATCTCCTCTCCACATCCTCTGTAGACCTGCTAGAAGAGGCGGCAGAGATCAAGCAGTAGGTTTACAAACCTGACCAACACCCTTCCCTTACAGGATGACATGGGCCTACCAAACCCACATGAAACTTCATTGGACCCATTTATACAGTATGTGATTGCATTCAGAGGTTAGTTTCTAGTTGCCTGTTAAAATTTCAGTCTGCAAGAAAGGCTCCAGCCCTTATTTGAAGACACGAGTCCTCACTGAAACACAACATTACACAGAAGTGCTTGCCCATTCCTGCACACTTTAACTTTCTTTATGACGTTCTCTTTGCAGAGTTGGTTAAATGAGCGTTCAATTATCATTATCAATAATTGAAAGTTTCCATCTCCGCTCAATGGAGCGTAGGAAAAGTCGGCAGCGACAGCAGACCGAGGCCAGATGTCGTGTTGAACTGTTCAACTCGGGCCGGTGTCTGTCTGTTTATGGTATTATGTATCTCCTAGGGTGATTGTTATTAGTTGTCAACTGTCCAAAAAGGAACAGAGAGGAGAGGAGCGGAGGAGGGAGGCTCAATGTGACAAGTAGCTAACCCTTCGCACTACTAGCCTTTACCAGGGCTGTTTGCTTTCCAACTTTATTTCCATATAAGAGTCATGAGGAGGAAATGCATCACTGTACCTAGCAATAGCAGCCTTGTTTACATCAGATACTCTGCCGCCAGTAAATGGCAGTAGAGAGAGGCTGAGATACCCTTTATTTTCTTCTCTCCCCTGGGAGCATCACCATGGCTCAGGCTGCTATCTGAGAGGAGCATTACATGCTACATGTTCACATGATGCTTTCAACATGCTACTGCAGTCAAAGCAGATCTCAATTAGCTGGAGAAATGCAACAGTGCTGATGAAAGAGCTGCTGCCTATTTAGCAGCTGGCTGGATGAATGAGCCTGAGCCAATGGGAGGTATCGACAGCAGCACTGGGGCTCCAGCTGCCCATCAGTGGAGTTCAAGTCGCAATACCGTGGTCGGTCTCCACACAGACACCCCGATGCACCCCACATTCACAACTGACTCGGTGTATTTTTCTGTCTATTTATCATTTAAATTCCAACAGTCTAATTGAAAGTGTGATTTAATGTGACCTACAAGTAGCATCCTACTGTCAAAACATCAGCATCTCTGTATGAAGTCAGTTACCAGAGCAAGAAGCTGAGGTCTACCAGGGATCTCCTGGCCTAAAATCTTCTAATAATCTGAAAAACGCTACGTACATGTGCTTATTTACAATTGATGACATTGTGATTGGTTAGCTCGGTCCATGCAGGTAATTGCTTTACAGGTTTTCTATTAGAGATCATTGCGAGGTTGTAATTATGTGGGGAACAAAGTTAATTGAGTGGACGATATTTTACAGATTAATTTTAAAAAGCATTTAAACAAAATATTTAATCAATGTGATTCCTATAAAGGAGGACAGTGGAAGATAAAGGACAGAAGAGTTAAGATAAATCACAGGGAATTAAATTAAATTCCATTTTACAATACCTCTAGAGCGAGAGCTGTTTTGTCGTAGGCGCATGGCACTCGTTTCTGGATGGCCTTCGCCATGACTGGGCCATTCTGCGTGGATGGTAGAGGGTTGATAACTGCCCCAGGTGTGCCAGGGGGTAACGGCGAAGGTGTCTGCGGCTGGGCATACGCGTGGACGAGGGCATGGGATGGCTCGGGGATCCCATAGCTGTTGGAGTTGCGAGACCCATGGGTAGGTTGTACAGGGTGGGGTGAGGGTCGTACCAATTTCTCCACATAGGGCACAGGGATCATCCCTACACTCCCCTCTTTGCTCTTGGCGCTCCACCACTGCTCCTCCGGCTTCCCCAGGATGATAAGAATCTCCCCCTTCTTGAAGGGAAGGTCCTCTGCATCGCTGCCAGTGAAGTCATATAGAGTCCGCACATACTCCAGGTTGTCTTCAGGGCCCCCCATGGGCTGGATGGGCCCACTCACTGTGCTTGGGTACCTTGGGAAAGGAGGGAGACTTAATGTGGCTACCAGAAAAAACAAAGACTGCTGTCAAGTGCCATAGGAATTCAGAAAGCAACTCAAAAGATTAGGATATAACTCCTTTTTTTTTTAAGAGGGAAGGACAATTATTGCACTTGTAAAAATAATGTAAATATATGTAAAAACAAAATGTAGCTATTATTTGATTTTCGCCGGGATTTGTGTGGTTGAGATCCCCTTTTCATTCATTTCTATATTAATATATGCCCTTTCTCTGACCACTTGTTTTTGAATGGTAACAACTGTACCAATGGTTGGCAAAATTGCTTAAGAGCTCATGTAGATAAGACTAATAGATGTATGTAACAGTGATAACTGGACATAAACTTAGAAGCTACAGATTCTAACAGCATCTTGCCTGGTGATGTTTTTTTTCCTCCAAAACTGGCATCTTAAAACACCCCTGGCCTTTTACTAAAAATAGTCAACTGGATGAGTGGTGGTTGAAATAGTGTGCAGCAATTTTAAAATTTGGCAAACTGGATCCTTCATGGCATAATTGCAGTGTTGTGCTGTCTGACAGAAAGTAGGTTAGTTCTGACAGAAATAGACGACCCAGTTCATCTTGATTACCAGACAATTTAATAACCCAACAGTGTTGCAGCATGTCAGTGTGTACATGTTCTTACTATCAGAGGTGCACACAGGTAAGTAGTGTTCTCCTACCTGGGAGCTGGCTCTATCAGCGTGGTTGTGTCCAGGTAGTGGATTTTGTAGAACTCCAGGAGGGCAGGGAGGTGCTCAAATTCTTGGTCCCCTATCTTAAACCTTTTGCTGGGCAAAGAGTTGATGATATAGTGGGACACTTTGGAGTTCTCTGATACTGACAGCACGTAGTCGCCGGGGCAGGTCGACGAGTCTCGAACCAGAAACATGCCATGCCTCTGTCCTTGTAACCTATTCTGTGCCTCTTGTCGGGACACGGGTCCAAAATACCAGGCGGACCGATCGGATGAATCGAACCGAGCAGTTGACATTTCTGTTCAAAAATAAGTTAATATCAGTCTACAAACAAGGGGGTTGCAAACCGGCCTCAGACAATAAGTTAAAACGTGTATACGTGGTTGGAATTGGCCAATCACTGCAAATTGGAGGATTTGTAAGATGCAGGGCAGGGCAGACGTCGCCCTGGGAGGTTTTCGAGTAATTACGGCAACAAAAAAAAGAAACCTGCAGGCTCCAGACACCTCCTTGTAAAAAATAAACTGTGACACAAACAACCTGACGTTTTCAGAGACAGGCTGTGAATGGCTCGATCCAACTTGGGATCATAATGTGGTTCCTGTGATCAACAGTCAATGTCTGAGGGATCGTTGTACCGGCCAAGAGAGAAATACAGAAAAAAAAACTTACGACACGTAAACATCGAAAGAGACCAAAACAAGAAATGATCAATGAAGCTTCCCCTTTTCGTTCCGCCTTCCGAGAACACACCGAGCTTCTTTTCAAATAAATTATCTCCTCCAGTCAGTGTCAGTTCCTAGAACGAAGGTGGCTTCAGCTTCTCATCTGATAATCCCTCATGTCTGGAAAAAGGTTGCCAGTTGAGAGTGGAGAAAAAGGTTTATTCGTATCTTCTGGATCTTACGATAAGGCACACGTCATGGAAATGCGTTTTGAATCCCCTTTCTCGAGTCGGAGCAGACTTTTGAGGCAGCACAGCAGAAAAATGGCGGCCCGCAACACGTCTTCACACACAGAATGATATCGCAGCAGCGGCCCGTCTCGTGCGCGTGCATCTCAGGACCAGGTGCGTCGGGGTGTCGCTCTCGCGTGCATTCGGCGCTGCTCGCGTGGGATCCCGGCTTAACGGTTCTATTTAATAATACTTTCCCTTGTTTCTGCTCTTCCCCCCCTCACCCAAGCCAGAAGTGCGAGTATGAGACTGAAAAATGGCGACGGGAGGGCAGGTCCCGCTCTCTGTCTGTACGTCACTGACGCCAGGAGGTGGGAGGCGGAAGAGGGTGGGCGGGTGACGGGGATGGACAGCCCCTCACCCCCTGAAAGGGTGCAAGGTGTCAATCTAGTTTCCATGAATCAGCTATGTATACGTATAAATATATGTATATACACACATATATATACATATAGCGGACACGTGTATATATGTGTGTGTATATATATACACACATATATACTGTATGTAGTATATACTGTATGTATCTGTGTTTTAACGTGAAAACCACATTTATTATCATGTTATTTTTTCTGTCAGTCTTTACTGGATGTCATTATATTTTATTATGGTGTTTGTTCTTGATCTACCTTTTGTTCTTTACTGCCCTCATAGTTATTACTGTCTCTTTTGTATTGAATCCATTCTGTTTTTATTGCCATGTGAAGCACTTTGTAACATTTCTATTGAAACGTGCTACATAAATACATATGATTATTATTATTATTATTATTTACAGTATAAGAGCAGCACAAACCTGTTTTTTTTTTTTTTTTTTATGGTAAATCCTGGTAAGATAAATCTTTATTTACTTAAAAGGCAACATCAAGGCAGCATTGTAATCATGTATTACCATTGAAAGTGCATGAACATAAAATGTTGTGCACCCAGCCCAGCTTAAATGGACCAGTCTTTAAGAATGACACATTGTTGAACAAATGTAGCAATAATACAAATTAAATTACTCAATTGGAGGAAATTGCTCTTCATTCAAATTAGTACTTATGAGTAAAGTATAAGTAGCTTATAGGTAAATATAGGGATATGATATAATTTAATATAGGGGTATGGGGAAAACACCTCCTGTAGGTGATTCAATCCATGTGATTGGAATTGTATACATTATATCATGTAAAAGAGTAGTACTCTCAAACTGCACTTAACACTCCATTCATCCATCTCTGTAGACGAATCAAAACAAATGTAATCTGAGATGTGATCATACAGCCAAGACCACTTAGATGAAAATGTCACAATGACAAATTTAAGCTTAGTCATATGTGACAGCTCAAATAGTCTCAGCTTCCCTGAGGATGCAGGCTGTCCTATTAAATAAATACATGTTCTAATGTTAAACTCCTGAATTAAGGCCAGGGCTTTTTGTTGCCTATTATATCATCAGCCTAATATAGCTCTTTAAGTAGCTTACATGTTTGTAAGTTTTGCATTCCTACAATTCAGAAGTTCAGTATACTTGCTCTGTAAACAGCTATTTCATGCCACCAGTGAAAAGTTTGACACATTTCCCTATTTTCAATTCCTGTTCTTCTCCCACTTCCCCCCATTCAATCTCATAGTACGTATTATCTTCAACAGAACTGTGACACATTGATTTGGAGCTCCCAAACTTACCCAACCCACGACACAATATGCTGAAAGGAAGGGAATGAATTTAAATGCAGGGGCAGTGCTTCAAATTAGGCCTTAATAAAGAGTGATACAAAAGCAAAAAGATAACAGTGACTGTGTTTGAGAAGCCGTCCAATGCAGAGGGACAACTTGTACTCATTGATGAAAGTAAATGTATAAAAACGCAGTCTCCGCTCCCTGCGTTATTGAGGTTTCGGTCAACATGCCCTGTGAGGCTGCAGCTGTCACAGAGCAGCTCTCATCACTGCAACACTGCCTGAATGTTAATAGATTTGCACCCACTGGGTATTACTGGCTAATGCCTGACAATTCCAACGTTTAGATAAAGACGCACCAGTGCAACAAACTGGAAGAAAAACAAAAACCTACCATCCTCCACATAAAGAAAGATAAGTATCAACAGATGTTTTGGGACAAATATTAACACTTACAAAACAGAGAAAAATGTTTTGGTTACCTATAAACTGGTTTAAATCTTTGTATTAACCATATATTTTGATTTAGCTACTTGAGACTGATGACAAGTATTCTATCAAAACGTAGGGGGTTTGGACATGAAGCTAAATGGGTTTGTTAATTACCATCTCAAGCGTACATAATCCCTGTCAAACAGGAGGTTTGGAAGATGTAAGGCCAATGTAAATTATGACATGCCAGTCAAACAGTTGGAGTGGTTTCTAGAGGGAAGAGTTTCCTCAGAAACACCACCATCTACTGGGTGCAAGCATGAATCCGGCGCTGTTTAAGTCCAGCAGTCAAACATTAATATTTTGACCAATCCCATGACAAAGCGAGATTTGAGACATTTAAATCTTGTTCTGACCAACATTAAAAACTTTGAACATTCTCTTTAATCTTTGTTTTAGATCTTTTAATAAACAGGATTTACTGAACACGTCATATAATTTAAATACTTCAAATGGATTTCTATAAAGAGCTTAATTCAGATTACATTCAGGTTTTCCAGAACAACCGTGAGAAGTCACAGTCCTGAGGTGGATGTAGCCGACACCACGGTAATTCTTATCTTGTCACCGCACCGTCGTTTTGAAACGGCCTCTCTGCACAGCGCGAGTCCTCCTCTGTCTGTCTGCAATGGTGGAGCTGATGCTCTGTTTGAGGGCTGGGAGGATCACTCCAGAGTGAGAGGTTCCACTCCTGGGGTAGGAGATGCATGTGGATTTATGTTTAAAGGGCCGTTTTGTCGCATTACTACATAGCAGAATAACCTTTGTTCTGGGCATGTGTAACACATGCAGGTAAGATAAGATGATAGAAGAACACAACACGCAGGAGGAACACAGATTTACATACGTTTCCTCTGGAAATGTTTGCAGGCCAAGTTTTGGAAATTTCTTGTCTTCTGAAGATTTGCTAAAAAGAACAATAGTGTAAACCATTATCACAACTGTGCTTGTTATTCCAAGGGTTCCTTGCATTTGAGTGATGGGTAAAATGAGAAAGTATAACTTTACCGGGTACCATCAACGAGGGAGGCCTTGGTCAGAATGTAGTTTTCTGGGGTGATTTTCTTGCTCAGCACAATATCTCTCAGCAATGCTTTCACGCGGACAATCTAGAAGACACATGACAAGTCATAGCATTTTACATTCTATTCTTATTTGTACTGTTTGATGATTGATACTTACTTCCTGAGACTTGAAGCTGTTAGCATTGTAGAGCTGCCGGATGATGGCCTCACACTCCTGCAGTGTGGGAGCGCGCGGTGGATGGGACGGACAGCTGACAATTCTTAGAGGCTGTAATGAGGTGATGAGCCCCCCCTTCAGCCGTGTGCCATGGTTTGGCCTGGAAGATTCAAGAATGTTAATGTGCTTCTCCCGGGTGATCAGTGACAGAGCCACCTTTACAAATGTTGCTGCAGAGTTGTCCAACATTTGGATAGTAACAAAGATACATGCACTTAAAGATGCATGACCTACTTATTACAAAGCTGCCTGCAGGCTGCAACACGAAAAACCATCACCAAGAGGAGGAAATCCCTCATTAACTAACAAATAGAACTGTGTGAAATGCTGGTTAAGGACTCGTAGGAGACAACTATATGTTTAATATCACTGCCCATTTGAAAGACACTAAGTAACAGCCATGTTGTTTTTTATAGGTATTTTGCAGTTAAACGATATATCAATTTAACAGTAATATTGTGACATGAAATCAGGATACAATTTGTATCTGGGACGATCTGTGCCTGAAAATAACCTGATCCATACTACATGAGTATTTAACTGGGGAGGCTGGTGAAGTCGGCATCAGGATTTTCAAATGCAAGTGGGCAGAAACTCACCTCGGCATCTGGTCTTGTGGGGGTCGAGCGTCGTGTGGTGCTTCCTCCAGGTGCATCCTTGTACATGTGTCACTTGCCTGAGGGAGTGGTCTGACGCCCAATCGGCTATGGATCAGTCCTAGAAGAAAGAGGAGCCCAAACAAAGATATAAAAAAACTGTTTACGGGACTCAAATGTTTTTTTGACAGACTCAGTTTCACTATAAAACCCAGTTGGCCTTGCCTGACATACAAATGACTGGAGTGTTGACTTTCTTTCCTGGGGATGCATCTCAGTCAACGCTGGGCAACGTGCGATGAGGTAACTTTATCAGGTATTTAAATCAGTGGATTAGCCAAAAATACATATTCACATTTTTTCATTTTTATCTAGAAATGCCTTCTGAATTCTACTAACATGAAAAGCTATAATCAAATGAACCAGTAGGAATAGAAGTACATATACCATAGTTAAAGGTTTGATAATAGTGGCGATGTAAATTGTGCATGTAAGGGTGGATTACATCTTACCTTTCCTGCTCGGTTTGGGAGGCTCCATAATCAGCTTATACTGCAACTCTGCAACATCCATAGTAAAAGAGGTTTTCAGTGTACAACACTCTGTGGAGAGACACTCATAAGATGCACATTCTTGTAACACAGTCCCAGCAAACAGCCTACGCATCCACAGAGGCCTGCCTGCTGGGGCAGCGTGAAGTCAGATGGTTGGGGAGCTTCTGTGGTGGATGCTGAGATCTGGTTATGTGGAACAACGTGTGCCCTGTACGGTAAACTGACACCAGATATATGTCCACCTCCAACTGAGAAACCGCTCACCTTCCAATGTCCTCCCTGTAGTTGCTATGTGACCACCGTACCCAGAAGAAAAGTCTCTCTTTTCAGGAACTATTAGATGTCAGATAGGTCTTTAACTTGAATTGATTACATGCAGGGTATGGAAACTAAAACAGGTTACTGTTCCCACCTCCTGTAAATGTAAAATAATGCTATCGATCAAGTTGTTGCCCCTTCTGTAGGAATGGGAGTTTACCAGATTTAAAACTTACAAATTCCATCATCGATTCTGCTTATCAGCCTGATTCGTAATTAATTTCCTTTTTGAAAAAAAGGCCGACACAGGTTTTCCACTATTAAACATTCATTTGTGTTCTTTAATAAAATTAAAAAATCTGCTATGCCTGTCTTTGTGGCGTTAATGTTGTTATAAACATATATAGGAAAAGGATATTTCCCCTTAGTAAAGGAAGGTGCTGTATGGTTAGGAAGCAGCGGTTCAAATTATTCCTGGATTAACGCCACATATTACAGGTGTTTCCACCTTTCCAGCATCACAACAACTGTTGTCATCTTTCTTTGTGAAATAAAGCCACTCTTAGGATCAGTTCCCAGCAGTGTAGAAGCTCAGAGGAAGAAATGGACGACCCATCGCCTGCTTGTTAATAACAGAATATTGATTATCAAGTAGCCTCCAAGCTCCATGTTCTAAAAATTCAATCTCCATGATCTTATATTTTCATTTCTGTATATTGTCTGGTATATTGTCTGGTATATGCTTTGAATCCTTTTAAGCATTTTAAATGCCCAAGTACTATCAGAAATGTTTTTCAAATTATGTTCAGTGACTCCTCGGGATTCTACTGGCGACTAGTCATAAACAAATGTAAATCTACCATCCACGACTAAATTGTTACATTCAGGTGAGTCCTTTAGACCTCCAGCAGTGCTTTCTTAACCTTTATTCTCCCGTCTGAGATGCTCTACTTCTGTGTGAAGCTTTTCGAGAGTTTCCTTGTGTTGTTGCTGCAGGAACTGGATATTCCTCTGCAGTGATGCGACGCGGGGGTCGGTGTTGCTGTGACAGGGCACCTCTGCTGCCTTCAGCCCCTCTCTGCCCGCCGGTGGGGCAACAGGCACCGACTGCAGGTGCTCCACCGGTAACCGTCGCGGTGAGCTCGGCTTCTCCAGACGCACAACTCTGCTCCAGTGTGGCAAATGGCGCACCGGTGGAAGTTTATTGACGTTACTTGACATCGATGTGTCTCTTTCGGCTACGTCAAATTAGCCGTTTAAGCTAGCGAGGCAGCGATTAACTTACTTGTTTGCGCAAGTTAGCAAACAAACGAGCGCCATTAGCTAACCGTGTTTCCTCTTGTCAGTATATTCCAGTGCGGACAGGTCAACCTGCATTATTATGGGACACAAGCCAAGTGTTTGGATGGAGTCTGACGCTTGGTTCTCTCACGTTCTCCGCATTACTTCTGCTCTCATTTAACATGCGCTCCACTCATACACAACGTTACCGTGACAACGGCTCAAGTCAATTTGTACCCTGAGTTGAGCCTCACAGGCAACGTAAACCTAATAATGTGATTGACAGACGTTGTTGGGGCGGTGCAAAGTATGGACAATGTTGCCTTACAGGCAGAGCCCAGGTCAAGACCAGGACGATTTATGGTACATAAAGGTGATGAAAATATTTCACAACTGCAGAGAAGGGGCTTTCAAAGTCAGATGGTGGCTGTCCTCAGACAATGCCCCACCCCCCCAGTGTTGCTGTTCACTGTCTGTCAAGTCCCTGAATGCCAACCTAATCATGATTAAGTTAATTGATCCAATAGACACACAACAACTAATCCAAGGGAGCCTAATACTGCTCTGTGATATGACTTAAGACTAAATGACACGGAGCTTCCCCTGAAACAGTTTGGAGCTCCGTCTTCCACTCTTCAACACGACATACACGCTTCATGTCATTGCTGTATATTGTATTATCAGCTGATATATATACTGTGTGAATGAGAAGAGCTTAAATGGAGCACTCCGTATTGCACAAACCTGTTAATGGAGAGGGCACTGAAATAAATAAAGATCACTGTTGTCTTGGAATGTAGGAAACATTCTAAAGTCTCTGTTTTGGAAGATGGCAAACAGTCAAATGAAGTAATAGTCTGAAGCACGATAACAAGCTAGTATGTGCCTTTAAGTAATCTTAAAGGCCCTGATATCAGGCGTAATTGGCCTTCGCAGTGGGTTTAATAGGTTAGCAGCAGGATAGTAGCTCCACCTGTCTTCCATCTTTCTCAGTGGCTGCTACATTTCACATCTGTGCCCATCCAAGGTCAATCCTGCTATACTAAAAGGTTCTGGTTGAGTGGTCTCCACGGGTATATAGGATCGTACATTTGATAAGGCCCTAAAGGAGCAAAGGATTTCAAAAGCAACCAAGCAACTTAATATCATCTTAAAACAAATGGCCTTTCCTTCTTCCACTTTATTCATGTTGCAACTCTCAAACAGGTCGATTTACATTATACACAGTGACTCTGTGTGTCTGTCAAAGAGATGACAACATTAAAATGTCTTTGAATCTGTAGGAGACAATACGGAAGATCTGCAGAAGGGCTATTCTTTGGAAATGTGTGGTATGGTACTGTTCTTTCCATGCCTGCAGATTCATAAATACAGAGACAGCAATAACTTAATTTACAATATTTACAGGTGATACAGAATACGAAAATGAAAACATTCAGGTAAGTTCTTTGCATACGTACAGAAAGAAAAATCAATGACAAACCTATTGTGGGAGTGCACATAAGTACAGCTTGAACCTTCACGATGTTTACACTTCATTATAGCTTCATGCGATAACTTGAACAGCAGCCCTGGAGCACGGAGGGAGTCATTATCTTACTCAAGGACACTTAAGCAGAATGGATAGGTGCTTGTTGCCTCGCACTGCCTTCCTTCTTCCTACGCCAACATTCTGAAAATTGCACTCTTTAGTTATTTCAACTCCAGCAGAAATTATCTTTATGGTGTTTTTGGCTCCTAGACAAGATTACAATCATTAGGGGTGCCAATAGTTATGATTGTGGGAACGATAAAAGTGTCACATGCATCGGTTTTTAAAGTAAGAGGTCATCACTCTCTGCTACATGTGTCTTTAGATATTGCCACTATATTCTGAATGAACAGCTTGTATAAGGGCCAGAGCATGTGGATGAGTTGATATTAGGAATGTATACTCAAACAACCATCATACACACAGAGAAGGAAACATTTCAAATTAAGTTCTCTAACAAAAAGGCCTCAAAAAAGTAAACACACATCGTATAATTAAAAAAAAAAGAAAACTTTCCTCCATTCTGTTCTGCCAACTGTGCTACTATACTGGCTTCATAATCTCTACCTGACCACACTTATACACTTTCTTCTACAATATGAATTTATTCGCCATCTTAATAACTTAAGAAGGCAGAGGAAACTACACCTCCGGGTCAATGAAGTAGTACTTGATTGCCAGGCCCCGTAGTTGATGAGTCAATCAAATCCACAAAATCAAAATCAAGTTATTTGTTCTGTAATGAACAAATCCCAGTGTCCATTAATACCTCAAACAACACCCCATCACACATGCACAAAATATCTCCCTTGAAAACAACAAACGTGTGGAAGTCGACTCTCCATTGGCCCACAATTTCGGGGAGTTCGGGGAGTCAGCTGGGGAAGTACGACTAAAGGAACGACACGCGAGAAGAAATACACATTTTCAACCAGCACTCAAAATCAACACGTCACTTTTCAAAATCAGACACAATCAGAACCCAGTCACTAATCTCAAATAAAACACTATCAATGCAAATCTGTTTTTTCCTTCCCACATTGTAAAGCTTTTTTTCTCTTTTTTGGGGGGTTTAAAGTTTTACAGCAACATTCTCACATCTAACCACACGTGACCTTTTTGACAGTAGCTATGATACAACTAAAACTGCACTCAACATACATAGAAATATAAATGATCAGTCAAGGTAACTAAAGAGGGTACTTGACTTGTTTAGCATATTCCACTCCAGATCATTCCATACAGTACTTCAACAGTGCAAAAACATTCAGGCATCAGCCCCCTGGATCAGACTAAATCTTAGCGGTCTAACATTCAGTCTGATGTTTATGCTGATTCTTTCCTGTCCTCTACATTCAAATTTGATTATACCTGCTTAACTCCAGCATGATTCTTGTGGAGATATCACTAGCAACTGCAGCATCCGTACACCCAGCGAACACATCCCAGGTGTCTGAAACATCTTCAACATGAGTGTGATCACAAATGCCAGCAGACCACTTCCAGCCCCTCTTGCAATAAAAGCTGTATTTTGCAGGGGTGTTTTGTGGACCCTCTTTCGCTCTGTTGCTTTAGTACCTGCCACCAAAACAAAATCTATTGCACTGTTGTTTCGATGCTCTTTGATATTAAGCAAGTATAGAATCAGTAAAGTGTCAAACGAAACTAAAATAGATGCCTACAGTGAATCTAAAAAAAATTGAATGTATACAATAACATAACTAAGGTTTTAGTCATTTTGGCAGCAGTTGTGGAATATGTAAGCACTCCAGCTGTAGCAATGTTACGTATAATTCCCTTTAGCAAGCAACGATTGGATTGAAAAAAAGAAAAAAAAGAAGCTCATCAAAGCAAACGAGAAGCATGATGCAAACATATATGATGAGAAGTATACCTGGGTATTCCCAGTTGTACTCAGCATACACCCTTACTGTATGTTGGTGTACAGCCGATACTGTAATTTCCCTCCAGCCACTGATATTGGTGAAAGATGATGTCTGTAGACTTGGCTATGGCTCATTCATAGCACGCCCAGCTATTTGTTTATGTTAAGTTATGTATATGTAGGTATTTGTCTACTTGGCATAACTGCTCCTGCATTTGCTTCACCCCAAGAAAGGAAAATTCACCTCGACTAAAAAAAAAACATATTTCAGCGCTGAGAGTTCTCTCACATAGATGAGAATGCAGGTTTTCTTTCGCAGCACAAACGCTTCATGTCCAACACCAGTCCAGGTTTAGAGTTATGGTAGTCACTGCCAGTGTCCAAAACTCAAGATGAACGCTAAGCCATTCAGTGAGTACAAATCCTGGAGGTTTGGTGAACACCAGAGCCGCGTGGTGTTCTTCTACAAAGAAAGACGTTTCAGAGTGAAAACCGTGAGGTGCAGGGAGAGACTTGGTTCGTCAGATAGGTGCCAATGATTAACTGCATCTGCACACTCAAACACGCGGTGTAGGTTTGTCAGACACAGAGCCCCGACTGCAAGGCTGTGAGGCGGCGCTCAATGCATTCCTTACCTGTCAACAGAGAGGGAGAGAAAAGGGTTGGTTAGCGTAACAAGACATGTCCATGATTGTTAGACATGGAGACATCCCCTCTGTATTTATTATTAGGTTGACAGATATACTTACATTTGCTAACGCTGAGAATGTCGTCCTGTTCAGTGAGCAGCAGAGACAGTCCCTCCATCAGCAGAAGGGCTTTATGGTAGCGATGGATTGATGCTTCCCCCTGGTGGAACATCTCATCCAGCGCAGCAGCCTGAACCTACAAATCACATCCGGATGCCCAAGTTAATGTTGGAATTAAAAAACATAGTGCATGCATAGAAGATAACTAACAAGAAGTTTACACGGTTATCGGCCTGAAAGTTTCCATGTGCACCTGCTGCTGCAGAAAACATCTAATGTTGCTCGACAACAAATGATGGAGTTAATGATACAAACAGATACGGTATCATAAAGGTGAGACTGTTACCACTTCTCCCTTTGCCATGGCTTACCATCTGCACAGTGTGGCTGAACAGGAGCCGCTCGGCTGTGATAGAGGTGATTTGGTCCATTAGACGATGCTTTTTGGAGAAGAAGCGTTCCAGGCGGGTGCTGAGTGAGCGACAGGATGCCACACTGGACTTGTACAAGTCATTCAGCCTCCTAACAACTGCATATGAATGGAGAATTGAAAACAGTAATTTGATATGCTACAGAGACACCTGCTGGACACTCAGAATCAGAGGTGTTTCTGATTTGGACTAATATATAAATCGTACATCTGTGCAATAAGTGATGGTTCCGACCTTGTTTGACTGTAGCTGATGGGTAGAGTCGGCCCTGTTTCACCCGTTCCATGGCTGTGTGTATGGCAGCGGACAGGAGTTCTACAGTCTTAAGGTAGAGGACCAGCTGTTCTGCATGACTGAGGAGACAATAACACACATATACAGTCACTTTCAAAGTCGGGTACATCAAGTTAACAGTAATGCAATGTGATGCAACAGCCCTGCAATAAATCCTCCCGTCATGACGACAACAAAGGAGCGTTTTTTCTGGAATCTGATTTTAATGGTAATTTTGGAGGATAAAACTTGGTGCTTTTGAACTGTACAGGGTTATACTGAGGGCTGTCCTCACAGTAAAGTACTGATCTGAATGGGTTTATACAACAGAGCACACTGTTACAATAGATTCCTATCCAAATTAGAAAAATAGTATCATTGCCTCAAACAAAAGTAAAAAAAAAAAAACCACACTGTTGATATGGCCTTACCTCCACTCTCGGCTAAGTGAGCTTATCTGATCTGCTACCAGAATATGCTGCTGGGGGAGGGAGGGGTTCGAAGTGTCGCTTTGCTCCTCCATCAACGCGGCCCCACGGGCTCCGGCGACCTCCATCAGACAGCGAGCGAAATCCAAAGTGAAACGCAGGCTTTGCACAGTGTCTGTATGCTCCTGCTGCACTCCAACAGACCGGAGGGGGGAGAGGTGACAGAATATTTAACGGAGGGCACCAGAGTGCGATCTCACATTCAGTTTGCATCGGGGGAATAAATGAATAGGAGACAGGTCATTCGGGGGAATTTCATCAGTCCATTCTCTGATTCCACAAAAACAGTCTGCACACACTAACCTCTGAAATGACGAGAATGTTACATTTCAAAACTTTGACTGACACAAAAGGAGTAATTACTGCCTACATACATAAGATACACAGATCAAAGGAATGAGTCTTTGTTCAACTACTTTCTGCATGTTGTTTCTCACCTCCATCAGGGTCTCCTCAGGCAGCTCAGGAGCCTCAAAGGTTACAGGACCACTCATGTTGGCTGTAACAGGGTAAAAAAAACTGAACCGAGGGCTGGAAGGAGCCTCGAAGCCGTCCAGGTAGGTGCCTGTCTGTGGGTAACGGTTGGTGAAGGAGCCTGCTGGGCTTATTGAGTTGGACGAGCCTGCAGGAGTCAAACAAGAGATGGCAAGAATATGATATACGATGATGTACGAGAGTGCAGATAGAGTTTCTACCTACTCGGCTGCTTGTTGTTTTGAATTCATACCTATTGCCGACCAATGTATTTTGTGTCGATGTGTTGAAGTCCTGCCAGCAGATACATTCACTTCTATTCTCAGTGCAAATATCACTACATCTTCTACTGAATTAAAATCACATGCCGGCAGACAGTCAAACCTTTTTTTTTGCTTACTTTCAACAATATTGAATTTAATAACATCAAACTATTGTGAGGTTGTATGAGTGGTATTAAAGCTAAAGAACAATACCACAGAAGGAATGCACAGACAAATAATTGTTTGGAAGTTCATGTGCTACCGGAGGGTTTCCTCTGTCTGGAGGTATATGGTGGAGTGCTGACGCTGGGAGGAGAGCCAATGGTGAAAACCACCTTTGCTGGGCTGCTGGAGCCAGGTGCAAGGCTGCCCCCACCAGCTGGGGGCACTGGATAAGATAAGATAAGATTAGATAATATATTCCTTTAGTAGTTTATTAGACGTGGAAATTTATAGGATTACAGTATCAAAGGGAAAGCACAACAGCATCCCTTAAAGGGAGCATCAATGAAGATTAAGTAAGTAAATAGATTGCACAGAAAGATATTGCACATGATTGGGTGAACAGAGAATAGCAATGATTGAAGGTGATGGAGTGAGCACACTGATAATGAG